>JAYESA010000003.1:185768866-185794686 GCA_036927795.1 Iris macrosiphon | reverse complement strand
CTTGAAGACTTCTTTATTGCTATTAGAAAAGCTTACAAGTTTTCAGTGGTGAGGGGCAAATGAGTCTTTTCCCTATTTATATTGCCTCAAGGGCTTACAGGAACCTTCTGGAATGGAAATATTTCAGGGATTATTCTCAAAAATATGATAGGAATTATTCTATATCCTAAGAATATTTCATACATTATTATTAATGCCAAATAACTAAAAAGGAAGCCTCTAGAATGGAAAGTGTATTCCTCTATGTGCATAATTATATATTCCTCCATGTGCAGAATTCTGGAAGCTTTTCGGTTCTTGGTGGGGCCACAAAATATGGTGCGTGACATTCTCTCCCACCTAATGTGTTGACGTCCTCGTCATAAACCCCTGAGGAACCGCTTGGATCTGGTCCTCGAACTGATGTAACGTGTCAGCGCGTTTTCAGCTGGATTAGCCGTGCGGCATTCCTTTCCACTTAATGAGATACTCCACATATGGGGAAAACACATCGTCGGCATTGATCCTTGAGTCAAGCACGACGTCCACTTATTTGTCGAACGACGTAGTCATGGTCGTCGTGGGCCCGCTTTAGAAACTCCTCGCTGAGGGTCCTCCAAGTCTGCATGATAAGGCTTGAAGCAGCTTGCATGGAAGACGGGGTGGATCTTAAGCTTGACGGGGAGCTCGAGCTTGTAACCAACTTGGCTTACCTTCTTAAGGACGGGGAAGGGGCCTTCATACTTGCGAAGCAGTCCCTTGTGCGCCTTGCGGAACACCTCGAACTGCTGCGGTTGAAGCTTGACCATCACCAAGTCCCCTTCCTTGTACTCAACATGCCTTCGGCTTAGGCATCGGCCTATTTTTTTATCTTGTGTGCGGCTTTCTCCAAAAATGCCTTGACAATATCCGTCTTCTCCCTGAAGTCTTTTCCCGACGTCCCCGTACTCAGCGTGTGCGGGACGAGCGGTTGTCGACCCATTAGCAACTCAAACGGGCTTACTGTGGGACGACTCGCTCTTTTGGGGATTGTAGCAGAACTGGACAGGCGATGTCCAAGTGATGCACCCAATCCCGCTGGTTGGCACTCACAAAGTGCCGCAAGTACTCGAGTAGGGAATTGATCGCTCCGTCTGTCCGTCCGTCTGCGGGTGGAAACTGGTCGAGAAGTGTAGGTCCGACCCAAGGTTCCTTGAACACCTCCGTCCAAAACTTTCCCGGGAAGAGGGGGTCTCGGTCGATGATAATGCTTCCCGGGATGTTCCAAAACTTTACCACGTGGGAAATGATCAACGCGGCGGCCTCCTCCGCAGTGCAGTCCGTTGGTGCAACTATGAAGGTTCCGTACTTGGAGAATCGGTCTACCACTACAAGGATAGACCCAAGTGTCCCCACCTTAGGCAAGACAGAGATGAAGTCCATTGAGGATGCTTTTCCATGGCCGACTCGGCACAGGAAGAGGCTCAAGCAGGCCTCCGGATCGCTGATGGTCCCACCTTGTCTTGCTGGAACACAAGACAAGTGCACACGTAGTCCTCCATGTCCTCGCGCATGTGAGGCCAATAATATGCGGCCTCCAATAATGCCAATGTCCTCTTTTGACCCGGATATCCAGCCCCACTTGGTGTCGTGGCATTCCTTGAGTAGCTACCTTCTCAAGCCACCCTATTGGGCACAACTACCTTGTCGCCCTTTGTGTAGAGAAGTCCGTCCTTCAGCCAAAACCTTCGTGTCTTCTCGAGCGAGCTTCACTAAAGCCTGTGTCAATGGGTCCTCGGCCATACCCATCTTGACACGCTCAAGTATGTCACCCTTGAGCAAGCACACCGTTGCTAGCTTGGCCTTCCTGTTGAGTGCATCGGCAACATGGTTCTCCTTGCCCGACTTGTATCGCAGGTCCATGTCAAACTCGGCCAAGAAGTCTTGCCATCTCGCTTGCTTGGGGGACTTCTTCTGCGTTTAGAAGTAGCTCGTGGCGACATTGTCTGTCATCACCACGAACTTGGTGCCAAGGAGATAGTGACGCCACGTCCGCAAGCAATGTACCACTGCGGTCATCTCCTTTTCTTGCACAGTGTAGCACCCCTCTGTGTCATTCAACTTGCGGCTCTCGAATGCAACGGGGTGCCCTTCTTGCGCCAACACTCCTCCAATGGCGAAGTTGGATGCGTCAGTATGCACCTCAAACGACTTGGAGTAGTCCGACAATGATAAGACCGGTTCCTCCGTCGCTGTCCTCTTTAGTGCATCAAATGCCTCCTCGCATTTGGACGTCTAGCTCCATGCGCGATCCTTCCGCAACAGGTCTGTGAGTGGTGCGACTATGGCGGAGTATCCTCGGATGAACCGTCGATAGTTCGTCAGGCCTAAGAATGATCGCAGCTCCGTTGGCCTGGTGGGAGCCTCCCACTCCCGTATGGCCTGGACTTTCGTCTCGTCCATCCATATCTTGCCACGTCCGATCCAATGTCCCAAGAAAGACATCTTCTTGGGCAAAGGAACATTTCTCCCGCTTGACGAAGAGTTGGTTCTCCCTTGGCACCTGAAAAACCGCCTTCAAGTGCTCAATGTGCTCCTCCATCGTGTTTGAGTACATGACGATATCGTCGAGATACACCACGACAAACCGATCGAGAAAGGGGTGGAAGAGCTTGTTCATCAAAGTGCAAAACGTCGCAGGAGCATTTGTTAGGCCAAAAAGCATAATTAAAAATTCATAAGCTCCATATCTTGTGACGCATGCGGTCTTGGCCATATCTCCTTCGGCTATCCTGATAATATCCCGAGCGCATATCCAGCTTGGAGAAGTATCTCACACCTCTCAACTGATCGAACAAGTCTGCCACCAACGGGATAGGGTATTTATTTTTGACAGCCACCTTGTTAAGTGCACGATAGTCAATGCACAAGCGAAGGCTTCCATCATTCTTCTTCTGAAACAGCACCGGTGCGCCGAATGGGGCCTTAGACGGCCTAATGAATCCAACATCGAGCAACTCCTTCAGTTGCTTCTTCAACTCCTCGAGCTCTGGCAGGGCCATGCGGTATGGGCCATCGCGGGCGATTTTGTGCCCAGATAACTCTATGGCGTGGTCCACCTTCCTCCGCGGAGGTAGCCTCTTCGGAAGCTCTTGCGGCATGACATCCCCAAACTCCATGAGGACGTTGCTGATCTCAGGCGGAAGATCCCCATGCACGGGTGCCTCCTCTGTCTTGAGCACCGCTAGGTATGTCATCTCTCCGTGCTTCAGACCCTTCTTGAGTTGGATGGCAGAGAGAGCTTTCACCTTCGCGGACTCGTCTCCTGCAACATTCACCATGCACGACAAGCCCTCCTCCATGATCCCGACGACTCCCAAGTGTGGCATTGGAACTGCTTTTGCTGAAGTCATGAAGTCCATCCCTAGGATCATCTTGAAGTCGTCAAGAGGTGCGGTCGTGAGACTGGTGACTCCTGTCCAGTCTCCCACCTCTATCTTCACACCCTTGGCCATCCCCTGCACGGGGCGAGCCGCTGAGTTGACCGCCTTCATCTTGCTTGAGTCCTTCTCTAGCACCAGACCCAAGCGCCGGACCTCCGCGTTCGAGACGAAGTTGTGTGTTGCCCTAGCGTCAACCATCGCCCTCATACTCTGGCCGTTGATCTGCACGTCCACGTAGATAAGTTCTCGATTCGGGGCTTTGGTCAAGACGAACTTGCTCTTCAAGGCATTGAGCAAGCGTAGGGCTCCCATCTGAGCCCCCATCATTGGTCCTTCATCCTCGGCCTCCTTGCCTTGGACCGCGTTCACCCGCTTGCCTTTGTTCTTGCAGTCGCGGGCAAAGTGATTTCCTCCGCACACGAAGCATTCTATTTTGCGCTCCGTCTGGGACTTCGCAAGTTGCTTGTCCTTCGACGGGGCCTCATTTCCGTTTCCTTTCTTCTCTCCCCACCATTGCACTTGGTGGTGGTCTTTGTCTTGGGCTAGGACGTATTGTTCCGTTGATACTCCATTAGCTTCTCAGCCGCTGAGACGACCGTGTTCAGGTCTTGGACATGCTGCCTCTGCAACTCTTGCGCCTACGGTTGCAGACCGTCAAGGAAGAAGAATAGACGGTCGTCTTCGCCCATGTTGGATATGGCAAGCATGAGACGAGTGAACTCCGCAACATAATACTCCTTGATCGACCCAGTGTGCTTGAGTTGACGCAAGCTCCTCCTTGCCACAAACTCAACGTTTTTCGGATAGAACTGAGACGATCTCCTTCTTGAGATCCTCCCAAGTCTCGATTGAACACAAACCCCCTTCTTTTTTTCAATGCATCTACGACGCCACCAAAGTATAGCATCATCAGTAAAATAAAGGAAAGCTGTATTTATCTTATCGGCTTCGTCCTTGATGCGAATCGCCTTAAGTTACTGCTCGATGTTCCATAGGAAGTTATCCACTTTGCGTCTCGAGCGCCATTGAAGGATTTTGGCTCTGGGTACTTTACCTTAGGTGCCGCCTCCCTACTCGAAGACCCACTATTGGCGATTGCTTTCTCAAGAATAGCGGCTTTAGTCTTGAGTTCTTCGCGTAGTTCAGCAATCTCCGCCTTCATAGCCTGGCGTTCCTCCTCGAACCCAGCCTGCATCTCGCAAAGTTGCTTTCGGAACAACGTCATGGCGTTGGCGACATCGATCTCCAACCCATGAGAGAACTCTTCGTAAGCCGTTTGATTTTGCTCCACTTGCGCCTCTACGTCCATCATGTCCTGCTCCAAGAGTTCCAAGCGAGACATCAGATCACCAAGGGCCGGCTCCAACATCGGCTTCTTGCTTCTGCCCCTTCTGGTGTTCCTCTTGGGCGATGCGGGACGCTGGTCGTTGACAGTCTCGGATGTCGACATGGCTACGATCAACCTGGCTCTGCTACCACTTGTCACGGACTTAGTGATTTTTCCTTCACTACGACCCGTACGTCGCACAAGCTTCCTCCTTGAAGACCCGTGCAAGCCTTCCCGACCGAACTTGGCTAGATCGTTAAGAAAAATAGAGAATAGTGGAGCAAGATAGAAACATGAAGACTTCTTTATTGCTATTAGAAAAGCTTAAAAGTTTTCAGTGGTGAGGAGCAAATGAGTCTTTCCCCTATTTATATTGTCTCAAGGGCTTACATGAACGTTTTGGAATGAGAATATTCCAGTGATTATTCTCGAAAATATGCTCGAAATTGTTCTATATCCTAAGAATATTCTATATATTATTATTAATACCAAATAATTAAAAATGAAGTCTCTAGAATGGAAAGTGTATTCTTCCATGTGCAGAATTATATATATTCCTACATGTGCAGAATTCTGGAAGCTTTCCGGATCTTGGTGGGGCCACAAAATATGGTGCGTGACATTAAGCTACCGATACTATCCGTTCGAAGAACCATCGCCTTGTACTTCGGCTGCCCATGACCGTGTAGGATTCTCTTTGCCATAATACAACATTCCCGTGATATCATTGTCTTTCGTGTTCCTATCATACCATGGTCCGCTTGACGACCCGAGGTCCCAATACACAAGGCACAATGCCACATCATTACGGGTTCCGTGGCACCATACCCACCGATAAGTTCCAAGTCTCGTGTTCCAATAGCACAATACACTATCGGCAGTTGCCCGGTTTCGCACAACTGCACGCTTCATTTGACGAAGTGTCTCAACATGATCCTCGTGCGCAACGCACGCTCCTGGTCTATCTCACGCTGGCAGTTCCGTGGCGTTGTACCACAACTGCTGCGTACTCTTTATACACGCTTCAGAAACCGTTATCCATGTTCTATCTACAATGATCTCGAAGTAACGACTATACTCAGCCGAACTACGTATACTGATCTTCTGAAAATTCATGTACACTAGAGTCCATTTTATTAGGCATGAAGGAGTAGAAGAAGAGACAAATCCCACTTACCAAGTTGAACCTGCTCGATGCTCTGCCTAGCCGACGCGGCCGATTCCTTGATTCCGTGGTCCGATGCAAAGCACGATCTACTGATCTAGGATGACCGTGCGAGCAGGCTGTGCTTTTGAATCATCCGACCTGACCGGACTAAGAAAAACGACATCATCGCTCGATCCACTATCTCTGCACTTCTTTGCCCAAACTCACTGATCCATCCACGCTGCCACAGTACCTCAGTCCGTTGCGAGGCGATACTCTGATCATACTGAACTCCGCACACTACCTGCACACGAAAACCAACTTATTCAGTACTTCTCCGACTAAAAATTCCAGCGTAATGCACCGTGCGGGTGTGTGGCATTACATAATATACCACTTAAAATAAGGTTCGTCCTCGAACCAAAACCACTACTCATTCTTTCTTGTATGTCGCTTGGCCTTTTCTTAACTATGCTCCATGTAACTTATACTTCACTGATCCAGACTCTACCATCTTCGTCTCGTGCTCAACTTTCACACAAATTACATATCTCCACATCCTCCTTGCAGCTCCATTCGAATTCAGCATATCGCTTAGTTTGGATCACACATATTTTAGGCGTTCCCGAAATACATGCATTTCAGCCGAGCTTAGCGATAACGAATTTGGACAAGTTACAAGGGTAACTTCACGTCCGAAACACCAATCGCTTCACTCACTCGACTTAACTGATCCTAGCGTCCGTCCCATAACTCTTTGGCCTGCGCACTAATTCCAAATACATGATCCTCCACTAACCTCTGCCACGCGCCTACAACAAGCCCTTGCGTGTCCGAACGCAACGAGTATTCTGCAAGGCCCTACCATCCAACTATTTTTGAATTCTTGCTTGCATCGTCCGAGCTCAACCAACCAAACTCCAACTTGACTTCAATCACACTATCTCGTATGCACAATCTCAATATCATCTTCATTCTCTAAACGATCATCACATCTGATTCTACTCCAGCTAAGTGACTTACCCAAATATTGTATTATACTCCTAGATCAGTTCGACCCAAAATCCCTTGCTGCAAACTCAATTCCTCTTTGGGTGAACATCTATTTGGGGTTCATGTGATCCGCGAAGATTCTGCTGCCACGCCATTGGGATAGTGTCGCTACGATTTTGACGCGGACACAATCGCCACAATTCTTAGATCATGTAGGATAGCTTCTTCGCGCTGCTTCAATTGCCTCGAAGCATAGGATGTCACCTTTGTCCTCTGCATGAGCACGTACCGCAAACCAAGTCCGATTTCATGTTGTAGATCTTAGGCATATTTGTCCTTTCCGGAAGTGCAAGGATTTGAGTTGATTCGAGCCGCGGCCTTACCCTTTGAAGCTAATTTCGCAGTCGTCAATTCACATGAATGCGATTCCCTTCTGGGTGAGACGAGTCAGAAGCAATGCTATCTTCGTAAATCTGCGACTCCGAATCTCCATTAGCTTACGCAAGCTTGTTCCTATACCACCGCTTCGATCTTCTGGCTGAAGGCTACCCCATTGAACTATGCAACTAAACACTCAATCGCCTCGACTTATCTCCAACACGCACCACTCAACATCCATCCAAGACACATTCACTTATGCGCTGGCACGAGGGTCGTCCTATGGGTCTTCAATATTCACTTCAGTTCGACGGTCAAGTCTCTAGGGTCGGTTGCCTCGAAGCTACGCTATATAATTGTAGATCATCACGTGGGACAATTACTATGAAGCATGCTATATCGCCACCCGAAGCCAAATCATAATCCAACGATTCTCTGGAACTCGAACCCAATCCAAGGATATACTTCAGAATTCGAGCACTACATGCACTACTGCTGACGTATCTGCTAACCAAATCGTCTCATAACCACCTAAAGTCTGACTATCTATCCAAACCACGATCGAGGAACTGCGCTCGCTGAAAACTGTCTTCCAATGCTCCGTTGTTCTGCCTTGAATCCATCAAAAATCTCAGACCGCCTTGTTCGATTTCTCGTATTGCTACGTTTTTCTGAAACTATAGGCTTGCTCCGTTTCTTATCCATATACCACGCTTCAATACTGCACGTCTAACTCGCTCGAGCGCCACCATGAATTACTTCGACGTCGCCTTTTTGTTCAGTTGTCTTCAAAATCCCTACCATCGCGATCCTTACTCCTGTTTTATTCCTTAGCACCGTACCGATTTATCTATGTTCCGATGCGTCTGCACGATCCTGACGACTTGCACGCCAATCCCAACATAAGTCCACTTCTTGACTGTATCGCCTCAAATCTAACTTCTGCTACATTGATTCCGATACGCCATGTCCATTGCGGCACCGCAAGTGTTAACTTCGTTCCTGGCTTAGCATTGGCCTGACTCGCATCGCACTCGTCCAAGTTTCATAGAGGGCATGTCCACCTTCGTTGCATTATTTCACTAAATCTGCATCCAATATACTCTGAGTCGAACTTCTCGAGCGCAACTCTATATCCCCTAAGTTTCGGTGTGACTCAATCGCACTACTCCTCTGCGTTACTAAAATTCATAGTCCGTGCTCGTTACTCTTCGACATATCAATCGTTTGCGCACGCTTGCACCAACTATCCATTCCTTATTCTCAACTTCCCTCATCAATAATTACTCCATCGAATCTTCCAAATCGTGCGAACCTAATTCTGATATTCAAACTTTCCGTTTGATCGATCTCATCCTATCTTCAATACTTGGTCCGCATCACTCCTTCGAATTCTAAACACTCGTTCCATTACTTGTTCCGTTCTCATCCGATGTAACTTCCATTTACACGAGTCCGTTTCTGATTGCTCAAACCTGGCGCATCGAAGAATACCCAAGTCAAACTCTGTTACACCTATTCCTGATAGAATCTTGTACTACTCCATCTGTTACGAGCAAACCTATCACTTATCTGTTCCAAACATTTCCAACACGCGCAACACTCCGTGGCGTTGCATATACCACTCGACAGTCAAGTTACTCTCGGCTCTGCACAACCAATGTTTACTCCGAACTGACTATTCCGTGGTGATCCGGCCGATCACAACTTGACATTCGCTTGCTCCAAGTTCCGAAACATAACTCAGCCGGTGCGCACGACCTAACTTACATTTCTGTTATTCTCATTCGTTGCGGCAATTACATTGCTAACCATCCAAAACGTTCTGAAGATTCACATCACTACGTGGTATGCCATATACCACTCAGAATCAAGTCACTTCTTGCATCACACTTCCTCTGCACTGATCCAACATCCGTTTGATCTATCCATTCTGCGGTGATTCCGCCTGACACAAACTTAATCGTTTACTCAAAGTCTAACACGAAATTCGGCCAACACACGAACCATCTTACTCTTCTTGTTTGCTCACGTCCGTTGCAACTTGCGCAACTTTCCATTCTCGATACTCCCCGCTATTTCTCAAACCTTTCGACACATTCGTTTCAACATTCTCTTCCTAATGTTCCAAGCCACAACTCAAATCCGTTCGACACATTTGTATCCTTTTGATGTTCCACTCACAACATGCCAATATACCCGATCTTGTCTGACAAATCAACTGCCTCTACTGAAGTAATCAATATCTCCCAGAACAACTAGCTACACAAATGCAATGACGCCACACTTGCTGCACGAATGCAACAACGTCTAACGGTGCTACTCGATTCTATCGAAATCCTACGAAAATGAACACACCGAATCATGCACACACAACATATATATGGAGTATTGCATGGAACATCCAATGTGGAACCGAGTAGAGTCAAGAGTCATTCGATTCGCGGAGGCCATTTAAAGTTTGTGATGAAGGAAAAAGTCCGAAAAAATTAACCGGGCGCTCTGATACCAATTTTTCACGCCCCAATCTCTCGTAAGTTCGATCATCCTCGCCGGACGTGATATCACCACTCCAACGCTTCCGCATGTTAATCGTTCTCATCATCGGGACGTGATGTCCTACGAGTCTGGAGTTGCGCTCGCACAAGGCAATAACGTCAAACGTTTTGGTTATCATCGAAACGACCAAGTTGCAGCGGAAGAAAAGAAATGTTACAAACAAGAACACAACAGAGTATACAAAACGAAGCTCTTTATTTAATAATGAATAGGTTAGAAGACTCCAAACAGCCCCAAAAGAGAATGCCACAATGGCTTACAACACTCATTCTTTCTCTTGCTTACAGGGGTTCTCACCGTTCCTTGCATCATGTCTTCTATATCCAAGCTAAGGCCTCGCCTGAGTACCTGAAAAGGATACCAACAAACGTGGGTCAGTACATATCTTGTATTGGTGAGCAGGATAACCCATTCGCCTAAACCAACACTAAGTAATCATGTGAATGCAAATAGTTGTTACAAGGTGATCTTTCTACTTTGAATCTAGATTGATTTCATGGCAGTGACATGACATGTTAGGAAAAGCAGTAAAATATCTATGCATATGAGCAGTTACATGAATCATGAAGTAAAACAGGTAAAACATGGCAATTATTGAATCACTTAAGCATTTCATTCACGCAAGCCTCTTAAGTATGTTCTACTCAAACACGCACAGTGAAATCAAATGATACACGCACTTGTGTCACTTGACATAACTTGCATGAACCAACTAACGCAACAGAAACGAAGTACGATAAACTCGACTGCACATACCAACTCAGATGCTAACTCCTCCAGCTGAAACACACTACTACATGCATGCTATCTATATAAAGTGAAGGTCACTGGCGACTCGCAAGCCAACCATATCGGACGATTCGTGATAAATTGTGAACTCTCCGCGTGTGGGTTGCTAGCCCCACCGAAGGCCTCCACTTATCCGTATATATGGCGTAACAATCAGTCTGGGTCGTAGTCCCAGCTGAATGTCCCGCAATACTCCGTGCCCCTTTCTTTGTTTACACGGTAAATCAACTGACTCTTCCTAGGCTGAACGGTACCGGAGCTATCGATACTACCCATTTGAAGAACCATCGTCTTGTACTTCGGCTGCCCATGACCGTATAGGATTCTCTTTGCCACAATACAACATTCCCGTAATATCATTCTCTTTTGTGTTCCTATCATACCATGGTTCGCTTGACGACCCGAGGTCCCAATACACAAGGCACAATGTTAGATCATTACGGGTTCCATCGCACCATGCCCATCGATAAATTCCAAGTCTCGTGTTCCAATAGCATCATACCCTATTGGCAGTTTTCATGTTTCGAACCACAACTGCACGTTTTGCTTGACGAAGCGTCTCAACATGATCCTCGTGCGCAACACACGCTCCTTGTCTATCTCTTACTGCAGTTTCGTGGCGTTGCACCACAACTGCTGCGTACTCTCTATGTACGCCTCAGAAACCGTTATCCATGTTCTAGCTATCAATGTTCTATCTACTATGATCTCAAAGTAACGACTCTACTCAACCGAACTACGTATACTGATCTTCTGAAAACTCATGCACACTAGAGTCCATTTTATTAGGTATGAAGGAGTAGAGGAGAAGGGACAGAGTCCACTCACCAAGTTGAACCTGCTCGATGCTCTGCCTAGCCGACGCGGCCAATTCCTTGATTCCGTGGTCTGATGGAAAGCAAGATCTATTGAACCGGGATGACCGTGCGAGCAGGCCGTGCTTTTCAATCATCCGACCCGACTGGACTAAAGGAAAGCTGCATCATCGCTTGATCCACTATCTCTGCTCTGCTCTGCACAAACTAATCCATCCACGCTGCCTCAATACCTCAGTCCGTTGCGAGGCGATACTCTGATCACACTGAACTCAGCACACTACCTGCACACGAAAACCAACTTACTAAGTATTTCTCCGACTAAAAATTTCAGCGTAATGCACCGTGCGGATGCAGGCATTACAGTGATAACCTAGCATCTATTTTCATTGCTAGCAATCCAGTTTTTCATGAACGTACCAAATGTTTTGACCACTTTGTTCGAGAGGAAGTTAAGAGAAATAGGATTTGCACACGGTATACTTGCTCGGAAGATATATTGGTGATTTGGTTTCGAAGCCGCAGGCCTCTATTAGATTTTCTGCTTCATGTAATAAGTTGGGCATGCATAACATATGCACTCCAGCTTAAAGGGGAGTGTTAGATATCAGTATACTTTTGTTCCGCATCTAATCGTGAACTATGAGGAAACCTCTCTTTATCCTGTATATATGTACTCATGCCACGTTAATAAAGTACTCTCTCTCTCTCTCTCAAGAATAATATGTTAGCACAGTAATGCTATTTTTTCATAAGGATGAGTAGAAATTGACCAAAGAATCATGAATACTTTCCATTTCAAAATACCATTAAAGTGTCTATCACATAATTGATATGTTTATTCCTTGTTGATTTGTATTTCCTGCTTGTGCTGTCTTGAGGGTTTATATTGTTGATGCTTATGAAGTTCGGACCATTCAATTCAGATTTGGTGTTGAAGATAGGTTTATGTTTGTTGTCACTATGCTTCTCAGGTAGGAGTTGCAGAGCTGAAAGTTGCTGTCGAAAGGAGTGGTGGGATCATTGTTCTTGCAGAAAGTTTTGGCCATTCTGTTTTCAAGGATTCATTTAGGCACATATTTCAGTCAAGTGAGTATGACCTTGGCTTATCATTCAAGTAAGTATCCACTTGTAACTAGTTTGTCCTTTATCACTGTACACATAGAAAACCCTATTTCTCTTGTGATGCATGGAACTTCTTGTTTACAGTGTTTTATGTGATTAGAAATGTTAACTGGGATCGTAAAAACGCATTCTCAAAATTATTTTATTTGATTTTTTATGAAGAATCTCATTGCTTTGAGTATTTACTATCCAGGTTACATCCTAATTAAAGCCTCTTTTGTTGACTCTGTTTCTTTGTACTGAGCTCATGCTTCCAAATATATTGAACCTTCTTGATGATTTTTGGTGCAAGGACAATAAATATACCTTTCCATGTCCGATTCAAATGGAAGCACTATTTGCTCAACTTTTTCATGTTCCATGAAAACCATGTCATCTTTGGACTTCTCTAAATGAGATTGTTGTCATTCACATTGCTGAAGTAGCAAGTTCCTGCACATTGGTTCTCAAAGAGAAGAAATAACCTTGTATATGCCAAAAAATAATATGAATGCTATGTGAAAATTAACGTAGTTACAATTTGATTTTTTTGATATTTAGGTTTGAATAGTGGGTAACTTCTTTATGCCATCAAATTAATTCTTCTTTAAAGGCTCACTTCTCCACAATCTACAACAACTTTATCCAAAATATTTGGGCTCTAATATTTGAATATTTTTCCTCCCATTCAGCTATTTTAAGGGTCTTTTGTATTATTTGCAAAATATTGTATCCTTCTTCGTAGCCTCAATCCAAGTTTGCCTATCCTAGTTCTAGCATCTGCTTTAACTATATTTATAGCTTGAGATTGAAATATGAGCCTGATTTATATTGATACTCACCTTAAATATAAACATGCATGCAGTGGTGTATTTGAGGTTAATTGCTCGAAAGATGTGAAAGTTAGTGGCATACTTGGTCCCTGTGCTTCACTTGAGAAGGTATATTAAAGAAGTGTGCATCTTAAGTTATAAGCATTGTAGATATTCTCTTATTTGTTATTTGTGCATTGTACAGAAAGGTCCATTATGCTCTGAAACAGCTGTTGGTCAGGGAAATACTAGTGCCTGGAAAATGTGTGGTCTTGACAAGAAAACATCTTTATGTATAATTTTTGACATAGCAAGGAAAGATGGCCCAGATTCAATTGGTCAACCAGCAAGCAATCAATTCTACTTCCAATTTTTGACATAGTATGAATATTGATCTTGTAATTTATATTCCCTGGGTCCTTTTATGATTAGGGAGGATGAGGATTATCTGACAGATTATAGGGGCCTTGCTGCAGTTATCAGCACAATGATGGACATATGAGATTACGTTCTACTACACTTTCCAGAAGATGGGTGGCTGGACCAAGCAGCATCCAGGCAAGTTTGTGCTTTTTGTATTCAATATGTTGATCACTTCTTTAACAGATTAGGTACTAGCATAATTCTCACACCTTTAATGCAATACTGGCATATCCTTGTCCATCAGGATTCTGTACATTTTATGCTGTAAATTTTCCTTAGCACCTGAACTTTGTGCTTGCTTTCTCTTATTAATCTGATACCTGTTATATATATATATAGTCTTTACTTCTAGATAGGAATTTGTGTTACACTTGCTTCTTGACATTAAAAACATATGAGGATTACAGGAGGAGGAAACTATTCAATTACTATGAGCTAGAATCTGCATTTACTGCCATGGAATTCTTTCTAACCTGTGTAGCCACCAGGAGCTAACTTGACCACCCCCCCCCCCCCCCCCCCCCTCCCCTCTCTCTCTCTCTCTCTCTCTCTCTCTCTCTCTCTACTAGACCATCTTCACTACCACAACATGCTCGCCCTGCCGCCACTGCCATCATACTACCAGAGGTCCTAATTGGCCTTCATGTCCCATCCCCCGTCAACTACCTTCGCATCGCATTCTCCTCCTTGCCATCCCTCCTTAGCTCTCTCCCTCTCCTTTCCACCTTGTCATCCCACCACAACTCCTTTATCCCCTTCCATCTCTTCCCGCAGTCCTTAACCAGTATGCTCCTACCACACCTTCCCCTTGCTTTCCCTCTCCCTTGTCTATTGTTTCCGTCTCATGCTACCTACATGTGGATAATGTTTGCCTGAGTCACCATAATTATTAAGCTTGATAGACCAATCAACAAAGATGAACTTGCAATTTGAAGTTGATCCTCGACAGCTACCGATTAATCATCTGAGTTTAGAGTTTTGAAATATCTGCTTCTCTATTAGAATGGTTACCGACCTTTGGGCAGTTTTATATTTCAACATCATCCACGTGGCCTTGGTCTTATCTTTCTTGGTGGTAATCTCTACTCCATCAAGGATATCGACAGAACCAACCGATGTCCAGTATGTTGCACCCTCTATTGTCAGTTTCTTGCAATACATGATTCATTTTACAATATACAACACCTATAAATGGATTGATTCATTGACCATGAGAAGGGGATAACATATCTTAACACTTTAAGTATCGCAGGATGCAATATGTGTCAGCCAAGAGAGAAGTTATTGGGTTAACCTTAATCTACTGGTTTTATAAGTTGGCCCTACAACTCTACTTTCGATTCAAATACACATATAACCCTTTAACCTTTTTCAATTTCTTCATTTCAGACAACCTTCTCTTGAACGAACTCTTTGGATGGTCATCTTTTTTCGAACGTCATTCATCGACTTCCAACATCTCCAACAATGACATGTAACATCTTCTATGATGACATGTACCATCTCCAATGACTCTCTTAACCAAAGTAACAATTGGTTTTCTCGACAAGTTTTTTTTTTTATTTCTTTCCATTTTTTATTTTTTTTATACCTACTTATGTTTTGTTTCCGATATTTGCAGTGTTTTCCACTGCTTTCTATGATGTAGTTTTACTCTTATGTTTTGTTTTTGATATACAACCATAGAAATGTTATATTATTTACAATTTTATTTTCTATGGGACTATGATGCAATAATCAAGTGAAGCTATCAACTTTATGTAGTTAAATTAGACATAATTGGAGTCCTCTTCCCATCTGCATATTGCTATCTTGGTGCTTTTATTCTAACATTGTCGTCTTTGCCGCGACACAATGCTCCTCACTGGTACACCCTTCATCCTTCAAGTTGCTACTATTCTCCATACTGCCCTCTTCGTGACTATTGTAAATATTCTCCTATCAGCACCATTGACAGCTGTAGTCAGCCCCCGACAGCTGTAGTCAGCCCCCCCTTCTATCAGTGTGGGGTTATTATGCACTAATGGTGTATGGGTTGCCCCTGGCTAGTCAGCAACACCCAGGCCAGGAATTCCCTCATGGGCCTTCCTGGACACCTTGTGTTTTCCCCAGCTACTCTAATTGTGGATCATCCAATGTACCGGGAATTATTGGTTAAATCTGTTAGCTTCAAGTGAACAAGAATCCCGAAGGTTGTAAGTACCTTATATGGTCCAAATGTTGGTAGTGGGTGCAATAGAAGATAGCACGGATAGTGGAGAATACTACTACCAAATGATATGAACAAATAGCATATTTTTGTTTTAGATGTGATTCATATTATAAAGAAGCTAATAATTTATTGCACTTTCGACTTTCTTGATACACTCCTAGGTGCAGCATCATGACGGGGAAAAATGGCAATTAATTCAAGAAATTTGGGATCATTTATGGTTATTATTTTCTTCATTGACACTTGATTGCTGTGCATTGTACTTTTCATGGGATGATCAATTTCCCTATTTGGTGCACATTGTTCTTTATTTACTTTGTCTTTGTAATTACCTAGTGATTATTGGGATTTCAAATACATTTTACTGAAGAATTCCATGTATTTTGTAGGATTTAATATCTGGCTTTGATCAAGAAGCCGCTGCTGCAGTCGTGGCACGCTTGGTTTCCTATAAAATGGAAAGTGAGGTACTTAACTGTGACCCTAAGTAGCCTTTTGATATTATATTATTCATGGAAGACATATTCCTGATTCAACATTATCTAAAAAGGTATGGGCTGATAAGTAGTAACGAAGTGTGTACTGTATTAGTAAAAGGCAAGATTTTGGATGCAGGGGAATCAGAATGATAGACGTTTATGGAAGTAAAAGTGTCTATCTAGTATCTGTGAAATTACATACTTATTTTTCTATAGTTGTTTCAAGTACACTACTTTAAACATTGTTAAGTCATGAGACTACTTAATCAAACACAAGGTGCAGTAGGAGCAACATCCTTAAGTCAGCCTCCTCTACAGCATCGAATCTGGTTTGTTGGAGAGACGAAGAACACATTAAGTCTCTCTGTCCTGATCACACCACTGCACTGCGAATGGAAATCCTGCTGAGTAGTGTTCTGGTGGGTATCTCCAGGAGTGAATGATGTCCTTTTTGTATTTGTAAGGAAAATGTTC
The DNA here is from genome assembly GCA_036927795.1 of Iris macrosiphon. NCBI lineage: Eukaryota > Viridiplantae > Streptophyta > Magnoliopsida > Asparagales > Iridaceae > Iris > Iris macrosiphon. The sequence continues at coordinate 185,777,773 of JAYESA010000003.1, read as the reverse complement.
AGCAATCTTCACACAAACAGTCGAAGCTTTTCCCAGGACTAACCATAAACAGGATACTGCATCAAATGCTATGTTGTCTCCTGAAGGATGTATGATGGAACAACTGCCATATTAAGATACATGTGATCCATCAAAGAGCCAATTCAAATATGCTAGCTTTTCAACAGAATGGTGATGTTTGATGGTTTTAGTGACTTGCTAGTTTTGATGTAGTGTGGATAAGTATGGAATCTTTGATTACGCATGTATAAGTCAAACTGTAAACAGAGTGTTACTGCAACTAAGTACATGTGTCCATTGGATATCTGATGTTTGAATAAATTGCTCTAAGAATGGATTCTATTGCCAGTTAGGTAGAGAGTGAAGAATTTGATCTGTAAGGGCATGCCTAAGGAAAAGCTTATTCCAGAAAAGGGGATGGTTAAGATTTTCTTTTTTTGATTGCCCTTGAGATGCGTGTTTGATGTTTGGGATGATTGAGTTTGACCATTCAAGGATATCTATGATATACAATTAAGAAAATGGATATCTAGGTCTTTTCCTGATTTTGGTGAGAGTGGAGTAATAGATAAATGCTGGAAATCATTCATTATGGATAAAAATTGGATACAATTATGGAAGAAGATAAGCATTTGAAGAGAAGGTTCATAGATAGATTCCATTCATCAAAAGTGCTCTTAGACGTGTCTTTCTGTCTTTGTATAGGCTTTACAGAAGAAAAGTTAAATGACCATAATCCAGTTTGCAAACAAATGGCAGTGAAGAAGAAATATTTTGTACATAAATCTTATTTTCTTCAGCAATTTCCTTTTCAGAAAATAGATGCATCCTTTCTTAAAATGTTGCTCATAAACATAGTCACTAATTCGTGAATAATTCAGCAAGGTTGAAAAGTTCATAATTTGGTTAAAAAAATGGGAAATTTGGCAAAAGTTCTGATAAATAAAAGATAATGAAAATATGTAAAAAAAAATAGAATTGTATATATTAATATTAAAAAAATCTAATTTATTACCAAAAATGATTTTCTAAGAAATTGAAGTAAAAAAAGGGCATTAGATTTTCTAAAAAAAACTAGGCTATGTTTGACATTATTTCTTTGGAGTGGTAGGATTGTAAATAAAATCTTTAAAAGGGGTCTGGGCATATTTTTCTAGAAAATGGGGATTAGGTTCGCTTTGGACTTTGTTTTTGATTGCTTCCTAGTGGACTAGTTAGGAGGGAAAACTGGGCTATTCATTTATAACCTTTCCCCACTATCAATTCAATCCATATCAATTCAATCCATTTATTTTATACTTTTCTTTATTTAATATTGATACAAGAGTTGACTACTGGAGTCAAAACTTGGGTAACATACAAATTTATGGGTGCTTGTCTTCTGTTGTGAACTTGTACGATGACGGTTGATAAAAACCTTCCCAAGGAACCATGTTTATTCCCACATCGGCTGGAAATAGGGGGGAAAGGATATCAGTGGTTATAAATGTTGGTGGTGGACTTAGCTATTTTCTTGGTTGCTGTTTGGAGGATGACACCCAGGACCAGAGTGGTACACCTTTTTCTGTACTGAATTGCGATAAAAAGGCAAACAATTCCAAAAGTCCTGTTTTATTAGCGAATTTAAGAAATAATAATATATTTTTGAAAATAAGGAACAACTCTTGATTTATTCACGAACACTGAACAATCCTTGATTTATTTGCGAATTGACGATTTATTCACGCATATGTACGGTGGCATATTTGTCCGCAAATAATTCACAACTTTTTTTAAATTATTCGTGAATATTTTGACTATGCTCGGAAGTATACTGATTTGATACCATGGACTTTGCATACAAAATTGGTTACTCGTTCAACAGAGATATCCTAACGTACTTCCTTGTCCTTTTTAACTCGTGGATCAAGTCGTTCTCCAGTTATCCTCTTATCTGGTCACAGGATGGGCCCTATCCATCTATATAATTCTTTCTAAGCTCTAATTTAGTAAACCCCATATCAACTGATTGTACAGGTCCTGAGGAAAGAACTCAGATAATTAACCTCAACTCATGTTGGTTTTGAGTCTCTAAATCACTTCCTTGCACGTTGAAAGTTGAAACTTGTGGTGGATGGGGATATGCATCATACTACTGTTGTCTGGAACATTGCTTTGACCTATATTGGTAAATGACTTGATGTCATTATAATAATTACAAACTATAGGTGATGAATGTAGCAGATCTCCTATACGCTAGCATTTGCAAGATTCATAGAGGTAGGTTAGAATCTCCGCCAAAGTCTCCTTGACCATGCTTGAATGTAGTAGATGTCCTATACGCTAGCATTTGCAAGAGTCGAAGAGGTAGTTTATAATCTTTGCTTTAGTTTCCTTGGTCATGCTCGATTTGTGATTGTTACACGTATGTTATAGTTCAGATATCGTTGTAATTGTACAAAATTCTTAAATCTGATAGACATTGCATTTGGTTTCTCAATGGGAGACGATGAAAAATAGAATATGTTATCGGCATACCTGTTAATTTAGCCTTTCTCAGTTTCTAACCAGAAGGTTTATGGCTTTTGATATGCATATCTTGATTCTCTCTTGATCGTGCAGTTCTGACTCTATCTTAACGCAGGCTGATTTTGATCCAATCAGATGGCTTGATCGATCGTTAATTCGTTTATGTTCCAAATTCGGTGATTATCAGAAAGATAGTCCGTCCTCATTCAGCTTATCATCGCGTCTTTCTATATTTCCACAGTTTATTTTTCATCTTAGGAGGTCTCAATTTGTCCAGGTAAGATGTATGTGCTTATACAAGTTCTTCATATGTTTGTGATTACCTTTTATACTTAGGTAAATGAAGTTGGTTTTCTTTTCATTCTGATCTAGTTAGTTTTGTTCTTTTCTTGCAGGTCTTTAATAACAGTCCAGATGAGACTGCATATTACAGAATGATCCTCAATAGAGAGAACGTTGCTAACTCAGTTGTGATGATCCAACCTTCATTAATATCTTACTCCTTCCAGTCGGGACCAGAGCCTGTTCTCCTGGATGTAACTGCAATTGCTTCTGACAGGATCCTGCTTTTGGATTCTTATTTTACTGTTGTTGTTTTTCATGGAATAAATATTGCCCAATGGAGAAAACTTGGCTATCAAAATCAAGCTGAACACCAGGTGATGCAACCACCTTGAACTTTATATCAAAAATGATACTAGCTATTGTTCACCCATGGTTCATCGTGTTTAGTATTATGCTTTTGAGAAGTATGTTTATCACTTTATCTTCTATCTAGATAGTTTTACCATCAGATACATATATGGAAAATTTTAAGTGTACTCATTACAAGCCTTTTCTAGTCTTTAATGCTAGCACATGAATCCCTCTTATCCATTCAGTGCATCCTCGTCAGTAAATACCTATCTTTCTTCACTGATTCAACATGGCTTGTCTTGATTGCACCTAGTCAGAGTACCAGATTTAATTAGGAACCTACCACACCTAACCTTTGACGGTTTGACCCTAAGGGTCGCCACTGCTTAAATTCAACTAAAAAGGGGCGTCTAAGTTCCACAAGGCCCCGCTTACGCAGGTTTGCTTAAATTCAACTTTAGATCAAAATTATCTCAATCCATTTTCTCTTCCCATCATCTATCATGATATTCCGTTACAGTTATAATTGTTTTTGTTCCCTGGAGACAAATTCCTATCATTCTGTCCTGTAAGTTGTTAGTGATCTTATATATGTGTAACCGAATAGTCTTTTGAACTTAGTGAATCACGGATATCTATGATAAATAGTGCTTTATTGAATTTCAGAATTAATTTGAGTGATATCTCACTTCATTATCAATTAATCTTGATTTGTCTTATATCCTATTTCTGCAGGCTTGTTTTAAGGCTTAGTTTTGAGTGTCCATCTCTTTTCATTATCTAAGGATTCTCTTACATGGTACATTCAGTATGAGGTTTCATGGTGTATTTTTGTTGCTGTGGATAGTGTTTTAATTGACAAAAGTGAAGAAATTTTTTATTTCAAGGGAAAATTTTGAGAAAAGCTGGTGCAACTTTAACAATATTATGGGAAGGGTGAGGATATCGTTAAATTTGATGGTTAAGAAAGAATCCAGACCCTTTGTGCTGTTGAGGATCCTTCATCATGGACGTTGATATGATTAAAGCAGGATGGTTTATATGGAGTATTGTTCTGCGTCAAATATGACCCTAAGATATTCGTAGACTATAAGACAACCCAAACGTTATTGGTTGTGTTGGTGAGTCGAGAAACATGCCCTAGAATGTGTAGCTGAAACAAGGCTGTCGAGATAGATGAATGATAACTGACAAAAGCTTTATGTGTACTGTAAAAAGTTGTATGCATGTCTGTGTGTGTGCACGCCGTGGCGGACACATGAACTTCTTTCACGGGGAGCGAAAATATATCAACTTAAATAAGTACTTAAACTAAGGAGTCATTATATGGAATTTTATTTTAAAAACAAAGAAAACAAAAAAAATATAAAAAAACCATAATGGGCTTTGATGGCTTGTAAACTAAGCAATTTACCTTTGGTTGCTATAGTTACAAACAAAATAAGGTAACAAGTACTATATATATATATATATATATATATGGAAACCGAAAACTCAGGGGGAGTGGTAGATCCCCCTCGGCCTATTGTGGATCGGTGTGCACATTTGTCCGAGTATATACATGTAGTTTCCTAGTCAATTAGCTTATCATTAATGAGTTTTTGTAATTCCCTAGAGAATGAATGCAATTTTCTATAGCAAATTGTATCATCTTACCTCCTCGTCTAGACTCTTATAGCCCCCGGCAACTTGAAAGGTGCTCTTTGGTTACATGAGCTTAAACTGTAATCCAAAAAAGGTAGGTGTATCTACCTGCCAACTGGCCACATAGGTTTTATGGCATGGTCCTCTCATGCTCATACTACCTTGGCTAGGAAATTCACACCAACATAGAAGGTTCACGTCCGGTTGATAGCCGGTCATAAAACTTTGTCAAATATTGTATGGAACTTTCTTATGCTCCGTCGCCGACCCCGTTCTGACGGGAGAATACTTGGATGATGATGATGATGATGATGATGGAGTAATGATTTTATCAGCAGTAATTCCCTTGTTCAGTTATTTATGAAGCAGGCTCTCATTCAGCTTTCTTAAGTAATCTTTAGTGGACCTGTCTCATTGCATGGACATGCATTACAGTCACTGCTGGTTCTGTTCGGACTTAAAAGGCCTGAAATGGATTTTGCCTTATCGAGCTCCAGTGCTGGGTGTAATGCATCCGTTTATGTGTAGACACATCCAACATAAAGAAAATTAATGAATTACTTTCAGAGTTAAACCTCATTGGATCAATAAAGTTTGCCACATTTATTGTATTCAGAAGTTGCTAATGGCCTAGCACCGTAAAAGGACACATTGTTCTGCTTACCAAGCTGTTTCAATTTTCAAACAGAAGAGGGACTGGCTTTTGTAGATGGATTCTCTTGGAGAATGTAATTATTCCGTAAATCAATCTCTAGTGATGGATTATCTTGGCAACATACTTCAAACTCTTAATGAAGGTGTAGAATGTTATCTACTTCGGAATAGGGGTAACGGTTCGGTACGGTTTAAACCGAACCGATTATAAGAAAACCGAAAACCGAATTTTATTAAACCGAAAACCGAACCATATTTATAAAAACCGAACCGATTTAGAACAATTCGGCTTTCGGTCAGTTCGGTTGTAATTGTCAAAAAAATGAACGAAAATAACCAGAGAAACTTTAAGAATATATACAATAAAATAAATCTACTTTTGTTTCATGATACTATTAAAAATGAATTTTTGCTACAAAATTATAGATTCATAACATCCGGCTACAAGCATTATTTTCATGAACCCAACAAAATATAAGATAAAGCAAAAGATGAACCCCAACAAAATTTAGGAAAAAATAAAAGAGATGAAGAAAGGACCTCCTCCCACATATTTCAGACACTGGATCTGAGCTCCCAAAACGAACGGAGATATTTGGGTCTTCGGGCTCTGGATCTGTGCTCCCATATCCAAAGTCTTCAGGCTCTGGATCTAAGATATTTGGATCTTCAGGCTTTGGATATAAGAGGAACGGAGAATCCAAAGTCTTCAAACTCTGGATATTTGTGCCTTTAGGCTCTGGATCTGAGAGGAACAGAGATATTTGGGGAAGGAAACGGAGATATTTGGGAGTGGGAGAAAGGGAGTCGACAGATGTACTGTAGAGACTCCAGAGAGGGAGAAAGAGGCCCAGGAGAATTTGGGAGGGAGAGAGGGAGTCGGGAGCCGGGAGCCGTCTCGAGAGGGAGAGAAAAGAGGCACAAGAAAGAAAAATGAGGAGAGAGAGTGTAGGGTTAAGTTTTTTTTGTACATATAGATAGCAAGGGGTAGAAATGTAAATTACATAATTCGGTTTTCGGTTCGGGTCGGCTCAGGTCGATTTCGGGTCAAAAACCGAGATTTGCACACACCTACTTCGGAAGATTTATTTACTTGCTCTGCCAACTAAATCTAACTACAGGCTACATTGATATAAATTTCCTTAGACATGGCTATCGAGTCATTTATTTTTTTATTGACGATTGTTCTAAGTTTTACTTTGAATAAAGTTAAGTCTCCCTATATTCTTTTTCGTCTTTCTAAGTCATAAAATGGTTATAATATTGCAGGCATTTGCTCAATTGCTGCAAACTCCTCATGATGATGCTGATGCCATAATCAAGGAGCGGTTTCCTGTTCCACGTTTAGTCATTTGCGATCAATATGGTTCTCAGGTAACACATTTATTGTCATACTCCTGCATAGACAGACAACCATACTTGCTGATGTTTTGTTGGCGCTGCAAAGTTGCTGTAAATTTTAGTTACATCTTGTAGCAGCTACAAAAGAATTTAAAATTTGATACGTAGGGAGTCAGTATAAACCTTGAGAAGCCTTTAGCATTATCTATTTTCTTTGCCTCCAATTGGCAAAGACTGTGTGTTGGAAAAATTCCTAAATAATGCAAATTGGAAAATGTAAAAATAAAGACAGAAAATATGTAGAGGATTCGAGGCACGTTTCAAGCTGTCCTTAGAATAGAATTTCGTCCCCACGAACAGTGCAGCGGGTTCCTGGCGATCTATCCCCGAGATACAACGAATCCCTTCGATACGCTACACCGTGCATCCGGTGGCGAATCCTACGAATGATCACAGCCTTGCCCGAAGAAGAGAGATTGGACGGAAGATTTTTTGGAGAAATTTAGGTTCTGGTGGTTTTCTTTTCTTTTCCGTCTATGTACGATTTTTCTTTCGTTCCGAACAGAGAGAGAGAGGAGAAAAACAGATTACTGTTCTCAGATCTCAGGATCGTGTCCTGGATATATCTCTCACGTAACATTTTTCACTCTTTCTGTAACGGGATTACGTGAGAACGGTTCCGCGGAAGACCAGCAACACACCAGACCCAACCAACGGAAATAAAAAATAAAAATATAAAAAGAAGTGAAATTACTTTTGTACCCCTGTCCGTTCCGCGGCGCGCAAAGTGCTAAGTGCGCGACTAATAAACGCGTAAAAAATGTGATTAAATCGCGCACCCGCTCGCGAGTTGGATGAGATCTAGCCCATCTCCTACAAAACCCACTTACCCACTAAGAGGGGTAAAGCAATATATGGAAAGAGGAATGACTTCTCCTTTCCCATGTGGGACTAAAAAAAAGGAGATGCCTTTATTGAATCATATGGGTTGCTTTCAAAGAAAAGCCAAAACGAATCTAACAATATGCACCTGGAGTGAGAAATTCATGTTGCTTTTGCATTTAGTTGGTCCAGTGCGAGGATCATAGCACCTATTCATAATTGTGGATTCATGTTTTTATTCCTAATGCATTGCGAGGAAAGCTTTTTTCCTTTAATATTATTAAACTGAGTAGCCTTATTTCAGGAAGTTTATCGAGTAAGGGCATGAAATTTTGCCAGAGGCTTTTTATATGACCAGTGACTGGTTGTAAATGGAGAAGAACAATTTCAGCCATATATAACTTTGCTTCACTATCATTTGCTGTTTGAATGCTGCACTTTATAGATAACATATGCCAAGGAATTCCTTGAGCTGGACTAGCCATGGGAGATAATACTGAATTCTTCTCGTAGTCTGCACTTCTTTAACTAAATACTTGGAACATATCTTCCTTATCATCTTTAAAAGGCATTTGAAACTACTCGTGCAATGATGCAACACTCCATGTATGTGGCAACTCTATAAGGCATAGTTTTTCCACATTGTTAAATCCACATAATAAAGCTAACTGTACCTACATAATGGGACAGCGAGATGACTCAGGAGATGGGCTTGTGAGGCTATGACATTGGTTGGGAGACCTTGTAAAATCCAAATGCTTGAGCTAGTAGATCTCGAGTCCGACCTCTTATATCAACAACCAACTGTTCCTGATATCGGAATAATTACACGAACTATGCAACAAATTCGGACTCTCTCCATGAACTTTGACAATGACATTTTTTTGCAGTAGCATGTGAGATCAAAATGTCAACTTCTGATGTTTTTAACTTTTAGAGGCTGATGACAATTTTGGTTGAATGGTGCAGGCTCGCTTTCTACTGGCAAAGTTGAATCCTTCAGCTACGTACAACTCTGACAATCCTCCCCCTCCTGGTGGAGATGTCATATTCACGGATGATGTCAGCTTCCAGGTCTTCCTTGATCATCTCCAGCGGCTAGCGGTTCAATAAAGATTTTTTCATCAGTAAAAGGCACCCACACACATCCTTTCCATCTTTCCATCTCATGTATAGGTATGGAATGCCTTACTTTACTCTATAATTTGTACAAATTGTATTCAGAGTCCATGTTTATCTTAG
>JAYESA010000003.1:185576723-185768766 GCA_036927795.1 Iris macrosiphon | reverse complement strand
GATGAACCGCAAAACAAACACTGACCGAGCCTCTTCCTGCAAACGTCCCATCCGTGCCCTGCCTTCTTACAGAAGGGGCAAGCACGAGCTGTCTGGGCTGGTCTCTGCATCTGGTACGTCTGCTGTACAGGTGCTCGGTTAGGCGTATTGGACTGCTGCCTCTGGTGCTGGAAATATGGCTTCTTTGTTGGACCTGTGCTGCTACTGCCACCATAAACATCTCGGTCCCTCTTGTGCCTCCCACTCAGGTCTCTCTCGACCTTGCGAGCCTCCCTCAAGATGTCGGTATACGTCTCGTGGCTCGAAAAAATGAGAGCCTTTACTTCCCAGTTCAGACCCTCTCGGAACCTACTAGCCCGGTTCTCTGGGTCTCTCACCATATAGTCGGCATATCTGCTCAACCTACCAAACTCGGCAGCATACTCCTCCACCGTCATGTTCCCCTAGTAGAGGTTCTGGAACTGTCGCTCTAGGTCAAGTCTCTCCGTAGGCGGGAAGAATTTCCTTCTGAACAGGTCCCTGAACTCTCCCCATGTCAATCCTGGATCGGCGATCCGTGGCTCATTCCGGAACCACGTGCTGGCAATGTCCATCATCTGTAATCCTGCTGCCTCCACCATCAGGTCCTCCGCAAGGCGGGATAAGCGCATGACGCTCTCCATGCTCTCCAACCAATCATCGGCATAGATGATGCCCTCTGTCCCCTTAAAAGGCCCGGGATCCAACTTCTTGAAGTCCTGAATAGTGCCGGGTCTGGGCTGTACCTCCCGTGGCTGTGGTGGTGCGGTCCTCTCTACGGCAGTGATGGCCACCTGGTGAGCACTCTCGATGCCCTGTCTCAACACCTCGGTCTGTCGGTGCTGCGCCTCGGCCTGGGCCCTCTGGGCCTCCATCATAATCTGGAAAAGTGCAAACAGTTGGTACTGGCGGTGGTGGCGGAAGATCCTCGGGAACAACTGGAGCAACCCTCTGAACCGGGGGAGGAGCACCCCCAAAAGCGGCTGCTGAGACTCCCACCTGGACCGGTGAGGCGATCCTCTCGACGAAAGATGTAACAGTAGCAGCTGCTACTCTATCCGCAGCAGGCGGGGAAGTAGCTGAAGAAGCTGCTGCTGCTCCTGAGCGATATAATCTGACCTTCGGAGGCATCCTGAAGTCAGATTGAAAATACGGAATCAATTATTGAATATAATGCGATATCATCAAAGAAGGACATAACTAAATTCAAAATGAAAGACAATATCAAATAGATAAAGATGTAGAACAGATATTGGAGTTTTTCCAAGTTGTGATTGAGTAACTCTCAGCCTAAATCCTGTATCCTAAAGCAGGCTCGTAGCAATACTCTAGTCGAGCACAACTACGATGTCTATCTTGACCTGCATGGGCCACTACTAAAAATGTGTCACGATCCGTACCCTGATATTCGGGCACGAGTACGTAGCTACGCCCAGCCTATACCGCAGAATCGGCGGTAGAACGATGTCTGGGTCATTTCTAACTATCTAACATCTCAACAATATAATATGGTACCTGTCAATCATCTCAACTCCAATCGGAGGAGCAATATGGTATCTCCCAATATATATATCAATCTCAATCACAAAACAACTAAGGAGGAAATAATGCACGAATAGAAATAGCGAAGGGAAGAAAATATAATTCCACAAATGAAACAATAGTACATCTGTGAATCTCCACAAAAAATAGTCTAATACAACATCTAAACAAAACTAGACCTCCTCGGTCACTGGTACTATGTCCTCTGGCTCTAGGGGAGTGTCCTCTAAAGTCTCACCCTCCTGAGGTCCGTAATGTGTGGGACACAGCTCCTCTAGCCAATCATCTGGAAAAATATATCCAGTCAGGATTGGAGCGAAGTACATACCTCTGAAAGTAGTTCCAATAACATAATCGAGCATATATAACAAGCAATAGAAAAATGATACAAAATGCACAAGTAGAAGAATAAAATGTACAAGTGAACAGGCAATAGGCACAATAAAGCTGAAAGTAAATACAAGAAGAACTGCAAGTAGAGAACAAGAAAAACTAACTATGTGTTTTAGAGTGAGAGTTCGTTATGTGATCGGTTTAGGTTGCACATGAGGTATATAGGTAACTCCATTATACGTGAGGTGTATAATCGACATGCACATGAGATCAAAAGGGGCTTTGATCACATAACCAACTCCTACTCCCCCTCCCCAACCAATACTCATGGATCCAATCACGACACGTTACATACATGATCACGATAGTCACACTAGCACACGAAATAGTGGATGCACAAGAAGCACATGAAAGTCAATACCCGATGCACACGATGAAATACATGTCATTGGGTACCCGTTGCACACGGTAGGGGATAACACCTCCTGACGGGATCCATATAGCACCAGTCCGTGAAATCACTGTGTCGGGAATCAATGTATACTAATCTAGAACATGCATATATACAATATTATGAATTGAAAACAATCAGAGAAATGTACTCGCCTGAAGTCCTGAGCAAAGTGTGTCTCTCGATGCCCAAGCTGGTATCTCACAACCTATATATGGTATGTTATATCAATACAAGGTTCCATGATGAAAATAAATGAAGTTGAAGAAGTTCTAGGTCAATACGCCGTTTCTAAGTCAAACCAATGTATTTCTAGGTTGTAAGAGTCTAAAACTAGTCACTAAGTCAATACACTATGAAGCTATGCTATACTAGCTAAACTAACACACCATAGTGCAATCAAGAAACCGTATCCTAAGATACGCAGATTTTCTAATATGAATATAGGTTTATATATATATACATAAGTCATATAATAATAATAATATCTCAAAACAATTTAATTATGATACTTTGGCCTTGTGCCAAAGCGTATCGCAATTACCCTTGATACCCAATCTCAATACCTTGGGTATCGGCCCGATACCTTGGGAATACCTCAAGGCAACCCCACACCCAGTATGACTAATACCATATATAACTACTACTATAATATCTAGCTATATAAAAGTAACTGACACCAAAAATCAAATCCTATTTCATATGGCCAAGGACAATTCCTACTTAATCCACCTGCTACTACTAGCCATTTAATACAAATACTACTACTTATTATCTATATACTAATAACTAGTACCAATATTCATATAGCTAACTAGCTAACTTAATGAACCAACTAACAGTTTAACTCAACTACTAACAACTTAACTATACTCAAGCACTAACTAAAACAACTAGTCCAATGACTGAAATCCAACCAATGAAACCAAACACTAACTGGAAACATGACTACCCACTCATACAACCTGGATTACTTAACTACCCAGTTATCTATATACTACTAACCATATCTAACTTATCAATAATACACATAACTATTCTTAGACCCTATTGAACTAACAACTAATTAATCTACTAACACAATTCTGAAATACTGAACTGATACTATAAAGAACATCGACTAATACCCAGCCTGATACTGTGCAGTGTGAAACTGCACAGTAGATGAATTACCACACTGCTGAATGCCTGCTTGCTCTCCACTGCAGTTGCTGCCTTCAGGTAAGCCCTCAGTCCAGGTGCTGTTCAGTTGGGTCTTCAGCCCCAGTGCAGTTCAGTCTCAATGTACAGTGCAGTCTTCAATCTCAGTGTGCTGTGCCTCCAGTCTTCAGTCTTCAGTGTGCAGGTGATCTGTTCACAGTTGTTGTGTTCACAAATCTGTGCAGGTAAATCCTTCCTCAAGTTGCTGTGCAGTCTTGCTGTGCAGCCTTTAATTCAGTGAGTCTTCGAGTTACTTTCAGTGATCTTCAGTATATTCAGTGCCCATAGCTGTGCAATCTTCAGTCTTCAGTTCATGAGTGCCACTGCACACAGTGACTGTATCAGTTACTGACACTGCTCGGGTGACTACATAGTGAATCTGCACATGAACTCTGCTGTCGAGGTAACTGATCTACTTGTGAACTTGTTGCTGCAGCATCTCTTCATACCTGCTGCAGGTACTGTTCTCTTGGCTGTGTCAGTCACTGGTCCTCTCACTTACTAGCTCACACACTCTCCACACAAAACACACAACACTACACAACACTTAACACTAACTCACAGAAATCTATACCTATACACAACTATGTATACAAACAGACACACATAAACACAAAATCCCAATTTACACTATTGCACTCCAAAACAGTATTCCTATATATACAAACATATATATACACATAGTTATTTATATATCTAGATACTTTCATATATACACATAGGCATACGTATATACATAAAATCCAAATTCCTCTATTATACTCTCCATATAATACATAGATAGCATATACAAATATGTTTACATATGTATGTATAGGGAAATGGGCCAAACAACAAACACATGGGGTGCACCACACTCGTATCACACTTTTCTATGATACGCTTGCGACACGGCCTCCAAACACAACCAAACGTATCCCGGAGGACACGTACAAGTCTAATACATAATATATGATCAATACATATATAAATTATAGTGTCTACCTGTCCGTGTCATCATATAATATGCACATGGCCCCGTGTCGGAGGAAAACCCCCAAAATCGACCGTTTCGTCAAATTGACGAGATTCGGCCCACACGTATCCAATTGTGGACACGACACAAGCTACAAACAAACAATCAATGGTCAATTAGATCTATTAGATCCATTGACAAATACTACATGTGCCAATTTTGGAATTCCTCCAAAATTGGCACCAAAATGGGTATAACTTCCACCGTAGGTCTACAAATGATACCAAATTAAATCCTATGGGTAACCTATGCATGTGGGGTGGGTTCTCATGGTAAAATCTTAGATCTATAGTCTATAGGAAGGGAGAAAACTGATTTGTACCTATTGGGAGATGGATTCCCAATGAAAAGGTCCCAAATGACAAGTTGCTCTTCTCCTTATAGATCTTGGCCTTCTCCTCCTTGTTCCTTGCTCCTTGCTTGTAGATCCTTGATGTAGAGGCTTCTATGATGAATTTAGAAGGAGATTTGAAGTGAATTGATGGTGAATTGATAGGGAATTAATGGAGAATTGGAAGGGGAAAAACTAGATCTAGAATTTTGGGGAAGAACTAAAATGAGAGCACTCTCTCTCCTCTCAATTATGGCTGGACAAAAACCCTTCCTCAAGCAATGTACAAAGTCAAAAATACCCCTTGGGGCCTCTCATGAAGAAATAATTAGGGAGGAAAGGTTCTAGTCTAATGGTTCCACTAATTAATCATGTTTCCTAATCCATGGGCCTAATTCATGGGCTCAACTTAGACTAGTCCAAAAGTTTGTTCATGTCCCCTAATTAAAAGATTAAGTCCACTACACAAGTCCAAAATAATTCTACACTAGCAAAAATTAAAATAAATCAATTAGTCATGCACAATTATTAATTATAATAATCCTAAAATAATTAATACCCATAATAATTACCAAACTACCCTTAGATGGAAATGTGAGGGTGACATCTGGTGAGCAGCGGATCCACAGAACAAACACACCTTCAACCTCCTCCTACAAACATCCCAAGCGTGTCCTGCCTTCCTGCAGTAGGCACAAGTGGGCACTCTCTGATCCTGACCCTGCTGCGCTGCCTTCTGCACATAGGGACGCTTAGCCGGTCCCGCACTGCCACTCGCACTACCTGAATCATCCCTGCCTCTCTTGGACTTGAGCTCCAAGTCATCCTCTGCCCTCTGAGCATCTCCTACTATCTGCTCGAAAGTCGCCTCGCGGTCGCTCCTGGTCAAAGACTTGACCGCCATAACCAAGCCCTTGCGAAACTTCCTCGCCTTTGCTGCCTCACTCAAGCCCTCTACAAATCTGCCCAGACGACAGAACTTCGCTGCATACTCGTCCACTGTCATGCTCCCTTGGACGAGTGCCTCGAACTGGCTCTCCAAAGTACTGAGCGCCACATATGGAAAAAACTTCTCCTTAAAAAGTCTCTTGAAAGCCTCCCAAGTAAGCCCTGGCGCCGCAATTCTCGTATCTGTACGATACCACGTCAAGGCGAGGTCGAACATCTGACTGCCCGCTGCCTCTATCTGCATGCTGTCTAGAATCTGCGCCAGCCTGAAGATCCCCTCGATCTGCTCTATCCAGTCATCCGCGTACAGGATCCCTTCTGTACCACGGAACTCCTTGGACCGCATCCTCTGAAAGTCAATGATACTACCCTACCTCGGATGCGAAATCTGATCTGCCTGTGGCTGAATCTGAGCCACTCTATCTACTGCCGTCATGGCCACCTGGTGGGCGTTCTTAATACCCAGTCTCATCACATCCACCTGACGGTGCTGCGCGTCCATCATCTCCCTGAAGAACGTGAACAACTGCGCGGTATCCACTGGAGCAGGAAGTGGTAGAGGAACCACCGGAACGACTGGGGTAGTCCTCGGATCGACAGGTGAAGGAGGATCCCCGAGAGAAACAGATGCTCCCTCAACCGCAGGAGTGGTGAGTGGAGCGGTAGCAGCTGCCTGAATACGAGCTGGACGAGAGGTAGCAGACCTCTCAGTAGCAACTGCTGGAACGGTACGATGGGATCGTGTCTTCGGAGGCATCCTGAACACAAATCAAAAGAAGTCAATACGGTGCAAGATACGATATCATCAAAGAAGGACAGTAATATTTTAAAAGAAAGCAATTTTCAGAATAATTAGATTGAAATTGTTCCAAGTCGTGATTGAGTACACTCTCATCCTAGATCCTAGATCCTATAGCAGGCTCGCAGCAGTACAACTAAGTTGTTGTACCACCACGATATCGTACTAATTGCGAATCGAGACCTGCATGGGCCACCACCAAAAACGTGTCATGACCCGCACCCGAAAAATCGGGCATGAGTTGTGGGTACGTCCAGCCTACGTCGCAGCATCGGCGGTAGAACGCTGTCTAGGTCAACTATCTAGATAATAATCTCACACAAAAATCGGCCATGACCTCTCCAAAAGGAGGGCAACCACACAATCAATATATATAAATCTGTCAAGATCTCAACTCCAAACGGAGGAGCAATATCATAATGATAATCACAATATACTCAATCACGAATCTAAGCACGATAAGATAACACAGAGATCTAACAACTATAAAGTCTAACCAACAACAACTAAAACTACCACAACATCAATAATAATAATACATCAAATCCAAAATAATATACAAACAAGGTCTCAAACCAAAACCAGAGACAAATTCGGTGCTAAAAGCTAATAAAAACAACAACAAGATCCTAGTGATCCCGGCTACCAACCCGAAAATCACTCATAAACTAGAGGGTCCCTGTCTGCACCATCGACAGGCTCAGGTCCATAAAACGTCGGACACCAATCCTCCGGATACTCTGAAAAATATGTCCAGTCAGGACTGGAGCAAGTACATCTCTAACAGCAGCTCCATTTAAATGATAAAAACTATAAAACAGTTATAGCAAGTAGTAAGAAGAATGAAGCAAGTATGAAACAAGAAATATATATGTATCACTGGTGCATAAAGGTAAGAATGCATGGATATCAGAGCAAGATAGTAATGACTGCAAGATACAGAAAATCTAAGCTAAGATCAAGTCCGTGCACATGAACGTGTAGTGAGTCCAGCATAAAAAACATGTAGTGAGTCAAGTCCAGAAACATGTAAGTGAGACAAGTCAAGAAATGCAAGAGAGTCCAGACTATAAAGAATGAACTCGGTGTCTTTGAAATACTTGTTACGACATGTAAACAGCTAGGGGTAAGTACGGCTCACCGCGCACTGGGTGCGCGGCTGCTATCATTCCAGATTAGACCAGAGGGAGTGATTCCTGATGATGCCAAATAGAAATGTTTACATGTCTACTCGAGTATTTTCTCGCCCCGACTAATACAAGTGGATCCAAGACCCGACACGCAAATCAAGATAAGTCCAGCCTGAACATGAATGATGCCTGTAGGTGATGCCTGTAGTGATGCCAGTAGTGAATCCAGAATAGAGGCCAGAAACATGAAATGTACGTGTCGCAAGTAAATAAATCCAGAAATACCAGTCAGTGTCCCGTATTGTGCCAGAATAATCAGATGATACTATACTAGAAGCTGAATCATAATAATCATCAGATAATGAAAACTATCAGAGAATGTACTCGCCTGACGTCCTGAGCAACTGGCGATCCGAACTGGTGTCGCAAGGACCTAATACAAAAAGCAAGGTTAAATAGGGTTTTAATGAGTTAAACAGATATAAAATAACTAAAAATAGGCTTCTAGGGTCGTTCTAGGTCAAACGGGTCAAACCGGTAAAATCTGGATCAAAAGTCAACTCTGGGTCCAAAAAGTCAACTTTGGGTCAAAATTAGGTCAAAAGTTGACTTTGGCGGTCAACCGAGTCAACTACGGTCAAGTTTGGGTCAAACTAGGGTGCTCCTGAAATTCTAGGTCAAACCGAGGTCATTAAGCTAGAAAACTCACAAACTCGCCTCCTTGAGATACCGGGATACCCTCGGTATCCGATACCTCAACCTAGGCTATATACGCCGCCTATACCCTCTAAAACCTATGCTAGCACGCGTAAATATATACACATAAGCATATAAAAATCACTCCAATACATTTCCTAGGCTATTGCTCAAAAACTCCGCTCGAAACTCAATACCTTGGTTATCCTAAGGTATTGAGATACCTTGGTATCTCAAGGTATTGAGATACCGCTCTAAACTCAACCCGACTACCCCTCTAGCTAACTAACTATGCATAAACATATATGTCTAGCTATAATCTAGGCTAAAATATAGATATCTAATACATATAGGCATATACCTATATATCTATACCCAATACCTTACCTTACCTTACCTTACCTTACACATACCTTACATATATATATATATATATATATATATATATATATACATATACATATATAACTATAACACATACCTATCTAGCTATAGGTATATATATCTATGTATATAGATATAGATATCTAACTATCTATCTAATATTTAGCTATCTATCAATCTATCTATCTATCTATCTATCTATCTATCTATCTATCTATCTATCTATCTATCTATCTATCTAACATATCTAGGTAATTATCTATCTATCTATATTTCTATCTATCTAGCTATCTATATATCTATTTATATAGATCTATATATCTAGCTATTCCCTCTACCTATCCATCTAATACCTATATAGCATCTATCTATTTATCTCTAACTATCTAGGCATCTATTTACCTATGTATCTATCTAACCATCTATGTATCTATTTAACTATCTATCTAACTATCTAGTAACTATCTATCTATTTATTTATCTATGCATCCATCTATGTGTCTATCTATCTTGATATCTTATTAATCTATCAATCTATCTATATGTATCTATCTAACTACCTAACTATCATCTATCTGCCTAACTATCTTTCTATCTAACAATCTATATATCTATCCATCATTCTATCTAACTATCTATTTCTATATATATATATATATATATCACCTAAATCTCTCTCCCCCCTCGCTAAAAGCTGCTGCTGATGCTGCCTAGGCTGCTACTGCTGCTGCATAAGCTGCTGCTGCAGCTCCTAGCTTTATATTGCTGCTCTTGCTGCTATAAAAACTGCTGCTGCTCCTGAAATTCTGCTGCTGCAGCTGCTGCTGGTGCAGCAAGGCTGCTGCTGCAGCTGCAGTTTCAGTTTGGGCACCCCCCCTCTCTCAAACACACACACACACACACACACACACACACCTATATACATACACACACACATATATATATATATATATATATCACTATATATATCACTATATATATATATATATACATACATATATATAACTCTATAAATATATATATATACACTAACTTATATATATCTAACACTCACACACACTCAAACACATAACAACACACACACACACACACATATAAGCACACACATATATCTATATATATATACACACACATATATATCTACACTCATATATCTATATATATATATATATACATATACACACTCACACACTCAAACATAAATATATATACCCTCACACACACTCACACTCACACACCCTCACATACACACTCTCACACACACTAGCACACACTCTCACAAACACACAACCACACACATAAACACTCATACATATATATATAAATATATATATACATATATACACACAAACTCAAACTCATATGCATATATATCTATATCTAAACACTCACTCACACTCACACTTCTACACACACACACTAGCACCAACTCACACTCACACAAGCACTCACTAACACATTCACACAAGCACTCACTAACACATATCTATAAATATACATATATAGGGACACATATACATATAAATATACATATATACACATAACACAACACACAATGCACAACGCACACACGCCCCACCAACGCACGCCCAACGACCCCGACACGCACAAACACCTATAAATATATAAAATATAGCCCGAAAATTCTAGCACATACTTCCCGATACTAACCCAACGCCCGCACAAGCCCGAAACAAGGAAACCAAGTCAAAATGGCCGTTCGGTAATTTCGACGAACACGCGGTGCGCGGTTCGGAAAACCTCCTGAAACGCACACCAAACGAACTCAGAATCGGCCCAAAATTTACGCACGCGCTCTAAATGATGCCTAGATCCTAGAAAAAGTGCTCCCGCGTCGATTCTAGGTCCGTGGCGGAAACACGCACGCACTCAGAATCGGCGACGACGAAAACCCCAAATTCGCCCGAAACGCCCGTTTCTCCGCGACACTGCTTCCCGTGTCCGAACGGAGACACGCACTCACCTTCTAGACACCCAAAAACGTCTATCTAGGTCCGTCTAACCTAGGGCATCACCCAAAATTGGGCCAAATTCGGATTTCACCCGAAATTGACACAAAATCTAGTGTTAAAGTCTCCAAACACTACCCAACTAGTTCCAACTTCCTCCCATGGGTAGCCTAAGGGTCTAGGAAGGTTCTAAAATATTAATTACACTATATAAAAATAATTACAAGGGGAAAAATTAGGGTTTACCTCTTGGGAGTTGGAATCCCAAGCCAAAATCTCAAAAATGCTCTAAATCCACCTCAACTAGCTTCCAAGCTCCCAAATCTAGCTCCAACACCAAATCTAGGCTCTACCCACCTAGGTTGGGGAAAAATATAGGGTTAGGGTTTAATTAGGAAGAAGAAATGGAAGAAAGAAGAAAGAAAATGGAAGAGAAACTCACCTTGAAGAAGAAGGAAGAAGAAAGAAGAAGAAGAAGAAGTGAAGAAGAAGTGAAGAATGAAGAGAATGAAGAAAGGGGAAGAAGAGGCTGCTGGCTTCCAGGTTCTTACGGGTGGGGGGGCTGCTGTTGGGGCCGGCCAAGAGAATAAATAGGGTTTACATAAGTCACCAAATTCCCAAAACGCCCCTACTCACTTGGTTTCGGGTTTCGGGTTCCAAAAGCACTCAAACTAGCTCCAAATCTCTCCCACTAACCTTCTAAAAATATAATAAATATTCTAAACCCAAAAATAAGTCTCACAGGGGTGTGGGCTGGGTCGGACATGGGTCCACTAGGGTTTGACATGGGTCCAGGCTAGCCAAAATCCTAAAACAAACAATATAAAAATAATACAATCATTAATTAAATATAAATACAGTTAATTATAAATAATACACAATTAACTAAATTAAAATAAAAAAATGTCCGGCTTTGGAAATGGGGTGGTGACAGTAGGATATTAGTTTATTGATAAAATGTTAGATACACATATGAGACACTAAGGTAATGCTAAAATAGTTAAGGTTATGTATTAAGATACTAACTAGAATCTATATATGAGTTGTTATACACTAATAACATCTAGTATATGATAGTAACTAGAATTAGTTAAGTACTAACTAATATAGCTAGAATACCTTAGTACTAACTAGTATAAGCTATGTAATAACTAGTAGGGTCTAATATTGACTAATCGACCTCGTTAAGACATAGAAAACCTAATATAACCTAGTTTTGACCAGTATTGGCCTAGTTTGACTTTTAAGACCTAGTTTTGGCCTAGAAATCATATTTCAACATAGTTAATAATAATTATCATTTCAAATCCCCAATTGACATTATTATTCCATACTTTGGTCAGTGTGACTCCAGTTTGGACATCGATCCTCACACATTGCTCAGGACCACATGTGAGTACATTCTCTGACAATTTTTATTATTTTGAAGATTACTATAATTCTAGTTTTGTAGTGTTATACTTGATTTCTGACACAGTGATACATGGGCTAGTATCATAGATACATGTCATGATTGGATCCATCGTACTAGCCGGAGACGAAAAAATATTAGCAAGTTATGTGATCATACCCCACGTTACATGCATTATAGCTCACCCCATATCTCACGTAGGGTATAGACTGACCATATTACATGTCTCATAGTCTGTTATATATTATTAGTCTGACTCTTGCTCGCATCATAGCTAACCAGATGGTTAACCTGACCTTACATATATCATAGCTAATCATATATAACAAGCCTGATCTAGTCCCAAGTCGATCACATAGCAAACTAATATTTCAAGGCACTTAGCTAGTATTGTTATTCCTCTATTTCCAGTTCTCACTTGATAGCACTTACATTTACCTGCTTATCATTATCTGTTTTTTCATTGCTAATTTCCCTGTGACATGATTATATGCCTCTCTAGTTTTCCTTACATTATAGTATTTCAGTTTCATCATGTATATTCATTGCTCACTGCTTTATAGTCTTTATCAATTTAAATGGAACTGGTGTTAGTTTATGTGCTTTGCTCCAATCCTGACTGGATAACATTTTTTAGAGGATCTCGAGGAAATTTGTCCTACTTATTATGGACCGGGAGTAGATGATGGGTATTTTTCAGAGCCTCATGAGGAGCCACTTTCCATAGAGGAGACACTAGTAGTGACTTAGCTAGTTTAGCTTATTTTATATTGGAGCTTTGAGACTTTTGGGTTGTTATTATTGAATATGAGTTGGATTATCTAGACTCTTAGACTTATGGTTATTGTTTTGAGATATTTATTTCTAGACTTATATGTTGGAACCTCTTTTATATCATATCGTGTGTTTCATCTTCCTTATAGATTATTGTGATTGAGTATATGTTCAATATTATCTTATATTCATCTTGTCCTCCTTATAAAGTTGAGATATTATTGACATGTTACGTATTATTGTGAGATATGATAGATTGTATTGTGATCTAGACAACGTTCTACCGGCGATGTTGTGGCGTAGGCTGGACGTACCCACGACTCATGCCCAATTTTCGGGTACGGATCGTGACACATTTTTATGGTGGCCCATGAAGGTCTAGGTCACAACTAGTGCGATATCATAGTAGTGCTCGGACTTGGAGTACTATTACGAGCCTACTATAGGATATAGGATATAGGGTATAGGATGAGAGTATACTCAATCACAACTAGAAAAAATTTCCAATATTAATTTTTCTACCTTTATTATCCTGGGTATTTGCTTTCTTCGAATATTAATATCCTTCTTGGTAGTTCAAGGGTACGAAGGGAATTTTCTACGTTAACGACTGGTTAAATGATATATAGAGGATCCTACAATTGGCCAAGATACCATAGAGCTTGCAGATCGAGGTGGCCGACAGTCAGATATTTGATATTGATCACAGAGTCATACAAATAATTCGAATACAGCGAAATAAGAAACGAACAGGCGATTGGTAACAAGTTCACAGAGCGTCATAACAGAAGCATTGAATAACACAAGTATTAAAGTTAAATAAGCACTTTATTGATATTGAATCAGTGTTACAAGCGGCACTAGGCCAAGATTATAAGTCACTTAAGTCCTCTCTCTCGAAACAATAAAAGCGTGCCAAGTGGCTACAAGTATGGAATAATACATAGGCGATGTTCCAATATTATGTCCTGTATAAGTACTTAAGCTCCGGACGCAACGCTCCAAGGCTCCAGAGCGAACTCCACGTCTTAGCTCGCACGAAGGGATTTTTACACCGAACGAGGTTCTTCCGCACCCTACAAGCAATCTGGTGGGTTATCAGTACATGAATGCACTAGTGGGGAGGCTTCTCGTCCGTTCGACAAATCCAAACACTTTTTATATATAGGTTCCATACACCATCTATTAAGTTATCTTTCTAGTCTTGCCTTAGAATCAGTTTCATGGCATAATGAAAAGCCTAACTCGTGTGACAATGCGCTATGCGATATAAGAGTAACACGACGAGACTAACCAATTTATCATTCGTCCTTTCCCATCCAAGGTAAACCAAGTTAAACCAAACACGAATATATAATGAAATCCAAGGAATCGTATAAGCAAACACAAGTGTCACGAGTGGGTTCTGACTCAAGTGCACGAGTTATACGGATTACTCAGATTGTGTTATACTCAGGTAGGTTGCAATAGATTGCTCAGGTGTTCAAATATGTACAGATGTCTAATACTCATATCCGTTCAGGTATACCAGATTTGCTAGATGCGATGCAATGACTCGCACGCGGATTGCCGCTAAGCGAAGATGATTTATCTATATGAACAAAGAGTCACTGGCATGACTTACATACTGGATAATATATACAATGCAAAGATGGTGTACAAGCAAATATAACAGGGGCATTGCATCTATCCCGCCGATACAGGCGACTACTCAGGTGTTCCGTCTAGATCGGATCGGCCCAAGTACCCTGGCGACCGTCCGCGAAACTTGGATTCCAAAATCCCCTTGTGCACAAGATGTCCGTGACCGAGTGTATCCTCAAGTATTCCAGATTTTCACAGGTACATGTACATGTCAGGATATATCATATACTAGTTCAAGATCTTATTAGGTACTAGGCTGGATCTTGGTTCTTGTTCAGAATGAGTATTGCTCCATGAGTGTCACTCTCCGTTCCCGATATACGTATTTAAAATATATTTTTATTTTAGCATAGTTGCATGTGCATGGAGACTAGACCTATTCTTTGGTTTAACCTGGTTTATGGTTTATTTTGTGGGTTGGTTCAACTCATGAGAGTCTTTGGTTCAACCCTCAAATCCTAGCATTTATAAACCAATATTTCATTCTCTCTCTTCACTTCTTCATTTCTTCCTCTTTCTTTAGCTTTCTCTCCCTATTTCATAAGCAAGTACACCTTGCATAAAAATGGAGAAACCCTCTATATTATTATTCCATTATGTTTATTATGTGTTTTTAAGCACTTTTAGTTCTTGGAGTTTTCCGTTTTGATGGATGGATTAGTATAAATTTATATTTCTAACTTAGATTTTTATTGGATTTTATAAGTTTTTTCTTGGTTTTGATCTATTAAACTTGTGTCTTTGAAAACCATTTTTTGCTATATGTTAGATATTTTGATTTGGAGCATTTTGGCTTTTGGTTCACCTGATTTGGACTTAAAATGAGATTTTTATGAAGAAAATAAGATTTTAGTTTTTTGGGAGTTTTTGCCATGGCCGAACCTGCTTTTGGAGAAGACAAAGTCTTTATGCGGCCAGCGAGCTATGCGGCTGAGAGTGCTATGCGCTCCGAGAGGCTTACGCGGCTGAACTCTTGCCGCATACTGACAGTATGTGTCCATCTTGTTGGACGCTGTCACGACCCGCACCCGGAAAATCGGGCATGAGTCGTGAGTACGTCCAGCCTACGCCGCAGCATCGGCGGTAGAACGCTGTCTAGGTCAACTATCTAGATAATAATCTCACACAAAAATCGGCCATAACCTCTCCAAAAGGAGGGCAACCACACAATCAAAATATATATAAACCTGTCAAGATCTCAACTCCAAACGGAGGAGCAATATCATAATGATAACCACAATATACTCAATCACGAAACTAAGCACGATAAGATGACAAAGAAGTCTAACAACTATAAAGCCTAACCAACAACAACTACTGCAACAACCACAACATCAAATATCAATAATACAATAATATCCAAAATAATATACAAACAAGGTCTCAAACCAAAACCGGAGACAAATCCGGTGCTAAAGCTAATAAAAACAATAACAAGGTCTCAGTGATCCCGGCTACCAACCCAGAAATCACTCCTAAACTAGAGGGTCCCTGTCTGCACCATCGACAGGCTCAGGTCCATAAAACGTCGGACACCACTCCTCCGGATACTCTGAAAAATATGTCCAGTCAGGACTGGAGCAAGTACATCTCTAATAGCAGTTCCATTTAAATGATAAAAACTATAAAACAGTTATAGCAAGTAGCAAGAAGAATGAAGCAAGTATGAAACAAGGAAAAATGTATAACTGGTGCATAAAGGTAAAGATGCATGGATATCAGAGCAAGATAGTAATAACTGTAAGATACAAGAAATCTACACTAAGAGTAAGTCTGTGCACATGAACGTGTAGTGAGTCCAGCATGAAAAATGTATAGTGAGTCAAGTCCAGAAACATGTAAGTGAGATAAGTCAAGAAACGCATGAGAGTCCAGACTATAAAGAATGAACTCGGTGTCTTTGAAATACTTGTTTCGACATGTAAACGGCTAGGGGTAAGTACGGCTCACCGCACACTGGGTGCGCGGCTGCTATCATTCCAGATTAGACCAGAGGGAGTGATTCCTGATGATGCCAGATAAGAATGTTTACATGTCTACTCGAGTATTTTCCCGCCCCGACTAATATAAGTGGATCCAAGACCCGACAAGCAAATCAAGATGAGTCCAGCCTGAACATGAATGATGCCTGTAGGTGATGCCAGTAGTGATTCCAGAATAGAGGCCAGAAATATGAAATATACGTGTCGTAAGTAAATGAATCCAGAAATATCAGTCAGTGTCCCGTGTTGTGCCAGAATAATCAGATGATACTATACTAGAAGCTGAATCATAATAATCATCAAATAATGAAAACTATCAGAGGATGTACTCGCCTGACGTCCTGAGCAACTGGCGATCCGAACTGGTGTCGCAAGGACCTAATGCGAAAAGCAAGGTTAAACAGGGTTCTAATGAGTTAAACAGATATAAAATAACTAAAAATAGGCTTCTAGGGTCATTCTAGGTCAAACGAGTCAAACCGGTGAAATCTTGGTCAAAAAGTCAACTCTGGGTCCAAAAAGTCAACTCTGGATCAAAAATAGGTCAAAAGTTGACTTTGACGGTCAACCGAGTCAACTACGGTCAAGTCAGGGTCAAACTAGGGTGCTCCTAAAATTCTAGGTCAAACCGAGCTCATTAAGCTAAACTCACAAACTCGCCTCCTTGAGATACCGGGATACCCTCGGTATCCGATACCTCAACCTAGGCTACGCACCCCGTCTATACCCTCTAAAACCTATGCTAGCACGCGTAAATATATACACATAAGCATATAAAAATCACTCCAATACTATTCCTAGGCTATTGCTCAAAAACCCCGCTTGAAACCCAATACCTTGGTTATCTTAAGGTATTGAAATACCTCGGTATCTCAAGGTATTGAGGTTTCGCTCTAAAACCCCTCTAACTAGCTATCTAGCTATTAATTATGCACCTAGTTATTAATCTAGGCTAGGTAGTAGAGATATCTACCATATTTATATATATCTAAGTAGGTATATACCTATATATATAGATATCCACACACATATACCCAAATACCCATTACCTTACCCATACACCTATATATATATATATATATATATATATATATATATATATATAACTATAGGTATATAGATATCTATATCTTAGATAGATATATACATTTAAGTATCTAGCTATCTACTACCCGTCTAACTATCCATCTACCTATCTAGGTAACTATCTAGCTACCTATCTAACTATATGTATTTATATATATACATATAGATATAGATATATATCTAATACCTATCTAGATATCTATATATCTTACTATCTACCTATTTATCTAGGTAACTATATATCTATCTATGCATCTATCTAACTAATTATCTATTTATCTATTTAACTAACTATCTATCTAACAAATCTATAGATACTTATCTATTTATCTAACTATCTATAGATATCTATCTATTTATTACCTATCTATCTATGTGTCTATCTATCTATTAAACTCTCTAACAATCTATCTAACTAATCTATCTTTCTATCGAGATATCTAGATACCTACCTACTAGATCTCTACCTATCTAACTATCTATCTAATACCTATTTACCTATCTATCAACCATCTATCTATTTATCTATCTAACATATACCTATTTATCTATTTACGTATCTATCTTACTAATTATCTATCTAACTATCATCTATCTATCTATATTCTTATATCTATTATCTATCTATGAATCTAGCTATCTATCTTATTATCTATCTAGTTATAACTCACTCACACCTAGCTACTACTGCTCCCTAACATCGCTGTGCAGCTGCTGCTGCTCTCCCCTTGAATGCTGTTGCTGCTGCCGCACAAATCTGCTGCTGGCTTGCTGCTGGTGCTGCAGCTTTGCTGCTGCTGTGCTGCTGCTGCAGGCAGCAGTAGCTGCTGCTCGCTGCGGCTGTTTGGTCCCCCCCCCCCATCTCGCAAACACACACACCCACACTCCTATACATATATATATATATATCACCCTATACATATATATATACACACATATAACTATATATATATACAACTAATACACACATATATATACACTTATATCTATATACTAACACACACACTAACACACTCACAACACACACTAATACACACACACTCTCTTAAACACACATCAACACACACACATATAATTATATACATATATATATATATATATATATATATATATATATATATATATATATATATATATATATATATATATATATATATATATATATATATATATATATATATATATATATATATAAACACCCATATATCTATATATATATACACACATATATATCTATATATATATATCTTTACATATGCACACTCACACACTCAAACACATATAAATATATACACATCCACTCACACACACTCACCTACACACATACACTAGCACATAGATATAAATACACACACACACACACACACACACACACACACATATATATATATATATATATATATATATATATATATATATATATATATATATATATACACACACAACACACATACATATAAATATATACATATATATATATATATAGACACATATACACTAACACAACACAACACACAACAACACACAAACCACACGTCCCACTCACGCCCAACGATCCCGACACTCACCAACACCCTAAAATATATAAAATATAACTCGAAAACTCTAGCACACACTCCCCGATACTAACCCAATGCGCGCACAAGCCCGAAACGAGGAAACCAAGTCGAAATGGCCGTTCGGTCATTTCGACGAACACGTGGTGCGCGGCTCAGAAAACCTCCTAAAACGCACACCAAACGAACTCGAAATCGGCCCAAAATTTACCCACACGTCCTAAACGATGTCTAGATCCTAGAAAATGTGCTCCTGCATCGATTCTAGGTCCGTGGCGGAAACACGCACGCACTTAGAATTGGCGACGACGAAAACCCCCAAATTCGCCCGAAACGCCCGTTTCTCCGCGACACGGCTTCCCGTGTCCGAACGGAGACACGCACTCACCCTCAAGACACCCGACAACGTCTACCTAGGTCCATCTAACCAAGAACATCATCCAAAATTGGGCCAAATTCGAATTTTACCCGAAATTGACACAAAACCTAGTGTTAAAGTCTCCAAACACTACCCAACTAGTTCCAACTTCCTTCCACGGGTAGCCTAAGGGTCTAGGAAGGTTCTAAAATATTAATTACACTATAAAAGAGTAATTACAAGGGGAAATTTAGGGTTTACCTCTTGGGAGTTGGAATCCCAAGCCAAAATTTCAAGAATGCTCCAAATCCACCTCCCTCAAGCTCCAAGCCTCAAATCCAAGCTCCAATACCAAATCTAGGCTCTACCCACCTAGGTTAGGGAAAATGCAAGGTTAGGGCTAGCATAAAGAAGAAGGAATGGAAGAGAGAAAGAAGAAAAATGGAAGAAAGACTTACTTTGGAGGAAGAAGGAGAAGAAAGAAGAAGTGGAGAAGAAGAAGAAGAAGGAAGAAGTGAAGAATGGAGAGAAGGGGGAGAGGGCTGCTGGCTTTGTACGGAAATGGGCTGCTATGAAGGGTCGGCCACCTAATTAAAGGGGTCACACAAGTTTCCAAATTCCCAAAATGCCCCTACTCACTTGGTTTCGGGTTCCGGGTTCCAAAAACACTCAAACTAACTCCAAATCTCTCCAACTAACCTCCTAAAAATATAATAAATATTCTAAAACCCAAAATAAGTCTCACAGGGGTGTGGGCTGGGTCGGACATGGGTCCACTAGGGTCTGACATGGGTCCAGGCTAGCCAAAATCCTAAAACAAACAATAAAAATATAATACAATCATTAATTAAATATAAATACAATTAATAAAAAATAATGCACAATTAACTAAATTAAAAATAAAAAAAATACCCGGCTCTGGAAATGGGGTGGTGACAAGCCTATCCTCCTTAGAAAATTTTGTCCTCGAAATTTAAAGTCAATCACAATCTCTCTAGGTCAAACCCCCAACAATCACAGTCAAGAAATTCTACCTAACAACATACAAAATCATGGTCCTACTGGTCGTGTTATCACAGTCTCCATCAGGGTCACTACACTATC
This sequence comes from Iris macrosiphon, assembly GCA_036927795.1. NCBI lineage: Eukaryota > Viridiplantae > Streptophyta > Magnoliopsida > Asparagales > Iridaceae > Iris > Iris macrosiphon. The sequence continues at coordinate 185,748,034 of JAYESA010000003.1, read as the reverse complement.
TACCACAACACAAAGAAAAGTCTAACAGGTACTAATGAAGCACACCACAGGAATGGAAAAGGACAGGAAGAAGAAACAAGAGACAGACCTGCTAACCCGACATCCGTAGCATCGGCCTCCTCGACCGTCAACGCATAAGCCCTGCCCTGCTGGGGTGTATCCCTCTGCTGGTGCGGGGCATGATGCTGTGCCACAGATGGCCTAGCTCCAACTCTCTGATCCTGTGCTCCATCCAATGGAGGTGCAGTAGGGCAATCTCGCATCTGGTGAGTAGCGGATCCACAGAACAAACACACCTTCAGCCTCCTCCTACAAACATCCCAAGTGTGTCCTGCCTTCCTGCAGTAGGCACAAGTGGGCACCCTCTGATCCTGACCCTGCTGCGCTGCCTTCTGCACATAGGGACGCTTAGCTGGTCCCGCACTACCACTGGCACTGCCTGAATCATCCCTGCCTCTCTTGGACTTGAGCTCCAAGTCATCCTCTGCTCTCTGAGCATCTCCTACTATCTGCTCAAAAGTCGCCTCGCGGTCGCTCCTGGTCAAAGACTTGACCGCCATAACCAAGCCCTTGCGAAACTTTCTCGCCTTGGCTGCCTCACTCAAGCCATCTACAAATCTGCCCAGACGGCAGAACTCCGCTGCGTACTCGTCCACCGTCATGCTCCCTTGGACGAGTGCCTCAAACTGGCTCTCCAAAGCACTGAGCGCCACATCTGGAAAAAACTTCTCCTTAAAAAGCTTCTTGAAAGCCTCCCAAGTAAGCCCTGGCGCCGCAATCCTCGTATCTGTACGATACCACGTCAAAGCGAGGTCGAACATCTGACTGCCCGCCGCCTCTATCTGCATGCTGTCTGGAATCTGCGCCAGCCTGAAGATACCCTCAATCTGCTCTATCTAGTCATCCGCGTACAGGATCCCTTCTGTACCACGGAACTCCTTGGGCCGCATCCTCTGAAAGTCAATAATACTGCCCGGCCTCGGATGCTGAATCTTATCTGCCTGTGGCTGAATCTGTGCCACCCTATCCACTGCCGTCATGGCCACCTGGTGGGCGTTCTCAATGCCCAATCTCATCACATCAACCTGACGGTGCTGCGCGTCCATCATCTCCCTGAAGAACGCAAACAACTGTGCGGCATCTACTGGAGCAGGAAGTGGTGGAGGAGCCACCGGAACGACTGGGGTAGTCCTCGGATCGACAGGTGAAGGAGGATCCCCGAGAGAAACAGAAGCTCCCTCAACCGCAGGAGTGGTGAGTGGAGCGGTAGCAGCTGGCTGAATACGAGCTGGACGAGAGGTAGCAGACCTCTCAGTGGCAACTGCTGGAACGGTACGATGGGATCGTGTCTTCGGAGGCATCCTGAACACAGATCAAAAGAAGTTAATACGACGCAAGATACAATATCATCAAAGAAGGACAGTAATATTTCAAAAGAAACAATTTCAGAATAATTAGATTGGAATTGTTCCTAGTCGTGATTGAGTACACTCTCATCCTAGATCCTAGATCCTATAGCAGGCTCGTAGCAGTACAACTAAGTTGTTGTACCACCACGATATCGCCCTAACTGCGAATCGAGACCTGCATGGGCCACCACCAAAAACGTGTCACGACCCGCACCCGAAAAATCGGGCATGAGTCGTGAGTACGTCCAGCCTACGCCGCAGCATCGGCGGTAGAACGCTGTCTAGGTCAACTATCTAGATAATAATCTCACACAAAAATTGGCCATGACCTCTCCAAAAGGAGGGCAACCACACAATCAAAATATATATAAACCTGTCAAGATCTCAACTCCAAACGGAGGAGCAATATCATAATGATAACCACAATATACTCAATCACGAAACTAAGCACGATAAGATGACAAAGAAGTCTAACAACTATAAAGCCTAACCAACAACAACTACTGCAACAACCACAACATCAAATATCAATAATACAATAATATCCAAAATAATATACAAACAAGGTCTCAAACCAAAACCGGAGACAAATCCGGTGCTAAAGCTAATAAAAACAATAACAAGGTCTCAGTGATCCCGGCTACCAACCCGAAAATCACTCCTAAACTAGAGGGTCCCTGTCTGCACCATCGACAGGCTCAGGTCCATAAAACGTCGGACACCACTCCTCCGGATACTCTGAAAAATATGTCCAGTCAGGACTGGAGCAAGTACATCTCTAACAGCAGTTCCATTTAAATGATAAAAACTATAAAACAGTTATAGCAAGTAGCAAGAAGAATGAAGCAAGTATGAAACAAGGAAAAATGTATAACTGGTGCATAAAGGTAAAGATGCATGAATATCAGAGCAAGATAGTAATAACTGTAAGATACAAGAAATCTACACTAAGAGTAAGTCTGTGCACATGAACGTGTAGTGAGTCCAGCATGAAAAATGTGTAGTGAGTCAAGTCCAGAAACATGTAAGTGAGACAAGTCAAGAAACGCATGAGAGTCCAGACTATAAAGAATGAACTCGGTGTCTTTGAAATACTTGTTTCGACATGTAAACGGCTAGGGGTAAGTACGGCTCACCGCGCACTGGGTGCGCGGCTGCTATCATTCCAGATTAGACCAGAGGGAGTGATTCCTGATGATGCCAGATAGGAATATTTACATGTCTACTCGAGTATTTCCCCGCCCCGACTAATACAAGTGGATCCAAGACCCGACACGCAAATCAAGATGAGTCCAGCCTGAACATGAATGATGCCTGTAGGTGATGCTTGTAGGTGATGCCAGTAGTGATTCCAGAATAGAGGCCAGAAACATGAAATATACGTGTCGCAAGTAAATGAATCCAGAAATATCAGTCAGTGTCCCGTGTTGTGCCAGAATAATTGTAAACCTCCTAAATTTTTCAAATTATTAAATCTTGGATTTTTTCCTATTTTCTGGAATTTTTTGGGAATTTTCTGAAATTAAAATCAAGGCTCTTAATAATTAAATGATTTTTTAATTGTTAATAAATAATATTAAAATATCATGAAAATAACATTTTTGGGTGTAAAATGGAAAACTTGACTTAGGGTAATTTTTCTGGATTTTTCTGGGCCTCAAAACTATTTTTAAATGCCTAAAAATAATTTTATTAATTAATTAACTGTTTTTAATTAATATTATTTTTATTATTTAATATTTTTATTAATTTTATTCTCGGCCCAGCCCGCTATTTTGGCCCAAACCCAAACCCTATCGGGTCGGGTCGGGTTCAGTCGAACCCGACCCGCCGTCAGCTCGACCCGCCCGCACGACCCCAGCCCATGTCCCCCGACTTCTCCGCCGCCCTCCGCGCGCAGCGCCGCTCTACGCGGCCACGTCGCCCTCGCCCCCGCCGTGCTCGGCCTCCCCCAACCGTCCCCGACCCTTTATAAACCCTCTTCCCTTCTTCTTCTTCCTCCTCCAGTTTCCCACCGCCGTAACCCTAACCCTAGCCGGCGCTGCTCCTCCTCCGACCACCGCCTAGCGCCGCCGCCTTCGCCTCGCCCCAGCCCCCTCCTCCACTGCCCCTCTCCGGCGCCACGCCCTCGACCTCCAGCAGCAGCAGCTGCCCTCCCCTCGAGCGCCCCTCGCCGCCAGCAGCTCCGGCCGCCGCCGCCTCGAGCCGCCGACCACCGGCCAGCTCCCCAGCCCCCGGCGAGCCATCCCAGCCTCTCTCCGGCGCGTCTCCGCCGTCCTCGCCGCCGGCCAGCAGTGTCCAGCCCTAGCCCTAACCCTAACCCTAGTTCAGTTCCCGTGTCCGACACGTGTCGGACACGACTCGACCCTGATTTTCGGGTCCCCTTCAGGTGCGTGTAACTTTTTGTTCGTAGCTCCGTTTTCAATTTCGCAAATTGCGTTGTGAATCCTGTATGACCCTCTCGGTGTCCGGATAAACTGTTCGGGGCATCGCGTCCTGTGGTGATCGCACACCGCGATCCAAAAACAGGAAAAAACCAGACCCTATTTCACCCCGGAACTGAGTGCGCCCCGCCAAACGGGACGACTTGGTCGCGTGCGGTCTTCACAGATACGTGCGCGTCGTCAATACGGACGTGTAAGATTTCGTGGAAGCTGATTCGGGTGTGCGTGCACACCGGAATCAACGCGTATCCGCGGACATCGCCCCGTATCCGACTTTTCGGCAATTTGCCCTAACTTCTTGTACACTCGTCAGATCGAGACAAAACTTGCGCCATCGGACTCGTAGCGATACGCTGGTCCTGTGGGTCAAGTTTTGTTCGATTCTGAGAACGTTGACGAAATTGCGTGTCGTGGGCCCCACAGGTCCCGCTCGACGGGCGATTTTGTGTTCGGCTCATCGGAATCCAAATCTGGAAGTTCCGTTGGGTTCGTATCAGCGTTCCTGACCTGTTGACACTAAGTTTGGTGAATTTGGAGACCTTTGATCCGGACACGTTTTTTGGTGCAAAGCGGGCCTACCGGCGGACCCCATTTTGACCCGAAACTGCCGTTTTTGCCCTTGTCTCCAAATTGGACCCAAGGACAGGCGTTTCTAGCTATTTGACATCTTCTGAGCGTGATGGTAATGTCTATTTCAGCTTTTGGACTCACCTCTGGAAATTTTCCCCAAGAACCAAATTAATCAGATCCAAACAACAGGCAAGTACCTGCACTTCAAGTTAAATCTTTATATTGTGATAATTAATTTCCTGCTTTACTAGTACCCTTGATGATTACACCTAGTGTTAGAAATGCTGGATTTTCATGTCTTGAATATTGAAGTTCTTGTCTTATTTTTCATGTCGGGTGGGAGAATACTAGAAGGCATGTAGTTTACCCTTCCCCTTGTCATGTTTAATAGCTGTTGGTACGCGACTGTACCTCAGCTGGATCTCGATTGTCCCTGTTTAATAGCCATTTATGACGGCCGGATTAGCCTTATAAACCCCTACATGCCAACTATGTATTCTAAAACAAACACAGGTTCACACAGATAGTTTCTGGTCATGTTATATATCTTGCTGACTGTTGTAGTTTCATTTCCTGTTTCATTTATTTCGGCTTTCTCATATTCCTGCTTACAGCTTTAACTCTGAGATAATGATGTTCTGTTATGCAGTTTCTTTACATGATAGTCAATATTTAATTGTCATAAATATTTAGTTTAACCTTGTTGTGCACTGTGTACTTTGCTCCTTTCCTGACTGGATCTGTTGATTTAGGCGATGATGAGGATCTTGCCCCTACTTATTATGGTCCCTATGAGGGGACTGATGATACCTATGAGGAGCCAGAACCCACCCAGGAGACCCCTGCTGCCGAGTAACTAGTAGTAGCTATCTTTATTTATATTCTTATCTTATTTATCGGGTTTGTCCCCGAATTCATTCTGATTTTCTGTACTAAACATTTGAATCTGTTGTCACATTTATTTCAATTGAAATCTTAAGTTTCTGTTCTCATTATTATCTTGCCTATGTTAATTGTGAATGAGCTAGTTTAGAAAATATGGATTTGACCTAGACAGCGTACTACCGCCGACTCTGCGGCGTAGGCTGGACGTACCCACGCACTCGTGCCTGAATTTCTGGGTGCGGGTCGTGACAATAATCAGATGATACTATACTAGAAGCTGAATCATAATAATCATCAAATAATAAAAACTATCAGAGAATGTACTCGCCTGACGTCCTGAGCAACTGGCGATCCGAACTGGTGTCGCAAGGACCTAATGCGAAAAGCAAGGTTAAATAGGGTTCCAATGAGTTAAACAGATATAAAATAACTAAAAATAGGCTTCTAGGGTCGTTCTAGGTCAAACGAGTCAAACCGGTAAAATCTGGGTCAAAAAGTCAACTCTAGGTCCAAAAAGTCAACACTGGGTCAAAACTAGGTCAAAAGTTGACTTTGACGGTCAACCGAGTCAACTACGGTCAAGTCTGGGTCAAACTAGGGTGCTCCTAAAATTTTAGGTCAAACCGAGCTCATTAAGCTAGAAAACTCACAAACTCGCCTCCTTGAGATACCGGGATACCCTCGGTATCCGATACCTCAACCTAGGCTACGCACCCCGTCTATACCCTCTAAAACCTATGCTAGCACGCGTAAATATATACACATAAGCATATAAAAATCACTCCAATACTATTCCTAGGCTATTGCTCAAAAACTCCGCTTGAAACCCAATACCTTGGTTATCTTAAGGTATTGAAATACCTCGGTATCTCAAGGTATTGAGGTTTCGCTCTAAAACCCCTCTAACTAGCTATCTAGCTATTAATTATGCACCTAGTTATTAATCTAGGCTAGGTAGTAGAGATATCTACCATATTTATATATATCTAAGTAGGTATATACCTATATATATAGATATCCACACACATATACCCAAATACCCATTACCTTACCCATACACCTATATATATATATATATATATATATATATATATATATATATATATATATATATATATATATATAATATAACTATAGGTATATAGATATCTATATCTTAGATAGATATATACATTTAAGTATCTAGCTATCTACTACCCGTCTAACTATCCATCTACCTATCTAGGTAACTATCTAGCTACCTATCTAACTATATGTATTTATATATATACATATAGATATAGATATATATCTAATACCTATCTAGATATCTATATATCTTACTATCTACCTATTTATCTAGGTAACTATATATCTATTTATGCATCTATCTAACTAATTATCTATTTATCTATTTAACTAACTATCTATCTAACAAATCTATAGATACCTATCTATTTATCTAACTATCTATAGATATCTATCTATTTATTACCTATCTATCTATGTGTCTATCTATCTATTAAACTCTCTAACAATCTATCTAACTAATCTATCTTTCTATCGAGATATCTAGATACCTACCTACTAGATCTCTACCTATCTAACTATCTATCTAATACCTATTTACCTATCTATCAACCATCTATCTATTTATCTATCTAACATATACCTATTTATCTATTTACGTATCTATCTTACTAATTATCTATCTAACTATCATCTATCTATCTATATTCTTATATCTATTATCTATCTATGAATCTAGCTATCTATCTTATTATCTATCTAGTTATAACTCACTCACACCTAGCTACTAGTGCTCCCTAACATCGCTGTGCAGCTGCTGCTGCTCTCCCCTTGAATGCTGCTGCTGCTGCCGCGCAAATCTGCTGCTGGCTTGCTGCTGGTGCTGCAGCTTTGCTGCTGCTGTGCTGCTGCTGCAGACAGCAGCAGCTGCTGCTCGCTGCGGCTGTTTGGTCCCCCCCCATCTCGCAAACACACACACCCACACTCCTATACATATATATATATATCACCCTATATATATATATATACACACATATAACTATATATATATACAACTAATACACACATATATATACACTTATATCTATATACTAACACACACACTAACACACTCACAACACACACTAATACACACACACTCTCTTAAACACACATCAACACACACACATATAATTATATACATATATCTATATATATATATAAACACCCATATATCTATATATATATACACACATATATATCTATATATATATCTTTACATATGCACACTCACACACTCAAACACATATAAATATATACACACCCACTCACACACACTCACCTACACACATACACTAGCATATAGATATAAATACACACACACACACACATATATATATATACACAACACACATACATATAAATATATACATATATATATATATAGACACATATACACTAACACAACACAACACACAACAACACACAAACCACACGCCCCACTCACGCCCAACGACCCCGACACTCACCAACACCCTAAAATATATAAAATATAACTCAAAAACTCTAGCACACACTCCCCGATACTAACCCAATGCGCGTACAAGCCCAAAACGAGGAAACCAAGTCGAAATGGCCGTTCAGTCATTTCGACGAACACGTGGTGCGCGGCACGGAAAACCTCCTGAAACGCACACCAAACGAACTCAGAATCGGCCCAAAATTTACCCACGCATTCTAAACGATGTCTAGATCCTAGAAAATATACTCCCGCGTCGATTCTAGGTCCGTGGCGGAAACGCGCACTCACTTAGAATTGGCGACGACGAAAACCCCCAAATTCGCCCGAAATGCCCGTTTCTCCGCGACACGGCTTTCCGTGTCCGAACGGAGACACGCACTCACCCTCAAGACACCCGACAACGTCTACCTAGGTCCATCTAACCTAGGGCATCACCCAAAATTGGGCCAAATTTGGATTTTACCCAAAATTGACACAAAACCTAGTGTTAAAGTCTCCAAACACTACCCAACTAGTTCCAACTTCCTCCCACGGGTAGCCTAAGGGTCTAGGAAGGTTCTAAAATATTAATTACACTATAAAAAAGTAATTACAAGGGGAAATTTAGGGTTTACCTCTTGGGAGTTGGAATCCCAAGCCAAAATTTCAAGAATGCTCCAAATCCACCTCCCTCAAGCTCCAAGCCTCAAATCCAAGCTCCAACACCAAATCTAGGCTCTACCCAGCTAGGTTAGGGAAAATGCAAGGTTAGGGCTAGCATAAAGAAGAAGGAATGGAAGAGAGAAAGAAGAAAAATGGAAGAAAGACTTACTTTGGAGGAAGAAGGAGAAGAAAGAAGAAGTGGAGAAGAAGAAGTGAAGAATGGAGAGAAGGGGGAGAGGGCTGCTGGCTTTGCACGGAAATGGGCTGCTATGAAGGGTCGGCCACCTAATTAAAGGGGTCACACAAGTTTTCAAATTCCCAAAATGCCCCTACTCACTTGGTTTCGGGTTTCGGGTTCCAAAAATACTCAAACTAACTCCAAATCTCTCCAACTAACCTCCTAAAAATATAATAAATATTCTAAAACCCAAAATAAGTCTCACAGGGGTGTGGGCTGGGTCGGACATGGGTCCACTAGGGTCTGACATGGGTCCAGGCTAGCCAAAATCCTAAAACAAACAATAAAAATATAATACAATCATTAATTAAATATAAATACAATTAATAAAAAATAATGCACAATTAACTAAATTAAAAAAAAAATACCCGGCTCTGGAAATGGGGTGGTGACAGACGCATTACTGCTGATCTACACAAGTGTCCTTGAACACTTTGTGCATTCACTCGCTGAACGAATGAGAAATTCGCTAAGTCCAAAAGATACTCCATGCGACATCAAAATCTATGTGACATCGAACTTATGCGGCAAGCAGAGCATGCGACCACCTTCCCTTGGACTGAAATTTGGCGCATCTTTGGCACATCTTTCTATGGTTTTATTTTTTCTTCCTGACACACTTTATGTCACATCATACTTTATATCACATCATACTTTATGTCACATCACTGACACTTTATTTATTTCTCGTTGCTTCATCACTTATCCCGAGGAGTAGACCGTAGCCCTGACTCCATGCGGCATGACTTCATGCGGCATGACTCCATGCGGCCAGGATTGTCATGCGGCCTGACTTCTCCATGCAGTCAGGATTGTCATGCGGCCTGACTTCTCATGCGGCCCGGATTATTATGCGTCCTAGAGACCCATGCGGCCCTGCTTGTTTGATCAAATATTTTATTGATTCATGTGACCCAATGTATAATTGGTAATTGGACGCGAATATTGTATCTGTGCTGATACTACTATTGCCTGATAATTATTCATATTTTTATATGTGCCGAGGTGCGACACATCGTGTCACGTGTTAAGTGATTATATTTAGGTTGTGCATCGAGAATGCCTTCAAATTCCTGAACGTGTGATATTATAAATATGAAAATTGCTTTCCTAGCACGGGCATAATAAGAGAGTCGAACTGCCAAAGCGTGGCTAAAATTTTTGATTGTATGAATGTTGCATACACGCTCGGAGGAATCCAGATTTGACTTACATGGATTCGTATCTAGCGTGTCCATACCTTGTACGATATCTTAATGGAAATCCTCATGTGATCACGCCTTGAGATTTCAAATACAACCTAGGGCTAATTAGGTAACAAAAAGTGGTAGTAACATTGGAGGGAACGGTATCCCGAGATCATGCCAACGAACCTTCCCACAAAGATTCATTCGAAGTGCATTGTGGGTTGGCCACCACAGATTTGTATATCATCTGCCTTAGTAAAGTGCAGTATTTGACTTATTATTATGCCGAGCCACTATTTTAATATAGGAACATTGGAACTGCTAATACCATATTTTTAGTGCAGTGGCCCTACGGGAGACTGGTGCATTCTGCAAGTGCTTATTTTATTATATTGGTTCGGTTAGCTCGTGTTCATTACTGGCGTGATATGAGGATACTTATTATGCATTATTCTGAGATAACCTCAAACTTCATAAAATAGCAAGTCGTACAAATGATTGGCCGATATAAGAAATTGAATTATTTGTGATTGTATTATTTTAGCTAGTAGCCTAGGAAAATGGACTATCATAGTGCGAGGGTTCAACCCTTGTCCTTGTTTGGTTGTAGGGTTGAGCCTTAGCGCTAGGATATGCCATGGACCTAAGTTACGATACTGAACCTATGTAATATCGTGCTTCCTTTGTGGTACCTGCTATTTGAGGTCTAACCCCACTGGTTTTGCATGGCCAGGTCTTGAGGCAGCACCTAAGGATCCAGCGTTCTTTCTCCCAACTCATGGCGCGCACCAGGAATATGGTCGCAGGGGATAGCGAGTGGGATTTTCTTCGTCCCTGCTCATCTTGCACATTTACTTCTTTTGTGCGTTTAGCTACCGGCACCTGTTAGCCGGCTCATCTGGACATTAGTTTTCTTACATGATTGTATTAAATCAGACTGTAGCTGAATCACTGTCATATGCTTTTGCCACTTTTCTAGGTTCTTATTTTTGCAAAGCTGGACTCCAGAACATTTTGAGAAAGCGGTTGGGACGCCTTATTGCTTATCATATATGCTCTATGCTTACTATTTCTTGTTTGAATGATTGAGACATAGAAGTTCTTGACCATAGGAAACTTGATTGTTGTATGCACCTACTTGTCTTATACAACCGAGATCATCGTACGATGTATAGTACCTTGTACTGGGTAGCTAGCCATGTTCATCTCCGTATTCCGGTATTAGGGCGTGACAACGAGCTATGATTCTTGCTTATCTTGACATGGTTCTTGTTCATAGTTTAACTTGACTTGGTGTATTTCCCTAGTTCAAAAAATGCCTTGGCGACCTAACGGTCCCGAATACTTTCAGGTTCATACTTGCACGAAACGACTATTAGATGGTCTTCTGGTGAACTAGATGAATGTAAGACAAAGATCGTGTTACCTGATTGTGGCATAAAATTATGTGACAAACATTGAAACCAAGGAGTGCATACTAGTTAGCATATAAGGCAACCAAGCATTGAAACAGTGTTGAAACATAAGTATAAGGAAACTTACGGTGCAGTCTACTTTAGAACATACCCTTTACGTTAACACGGGTCTGAGGTGTGGTGGCCCATTGCCCCTATTCGGGGAGCGCGGCTAAGAAATACAAGTCGGTATTGTCCGATCGGGATAGATTGAATCAAGAATCCATCCTCGTTATGGATTTGCTTCTTCGGACTTGAATCAAGAAATACAAGTCGCTATCGTCCGATCGGGATAGATTGAATCAAGAACCCATCCTCGTTATGGATTTGCTTCTTCGAACTTGATCAATAACTCTTTCTAAACTACATATGGCTAGATACACCAGTTTCCATCCACTAGTCAGCAACCACGCCATAGGACTTAACATGTGCAATCATAGCAACCAAGTTTAGTTATACCTTGCTATATTGGTTCGGATTGGTTCTACTTTCAAGTTCCAATTTCAGCCATGCATCAAGTCCTGTATAGTGCAGTGACCTTCATGTGCATAGGCCACCATGCGCCAATCCATGCACATAAGCCAACATGCGTTAATCCATGTGCATAAGCCACCATGCGTCAATCTATGCGCATAAGCCACCATGTCACGACCCGCACCCGGAAATTCGGGCGCGAGTGCGTGGGTACGTCCAGCCTACGCCGCAGAGTCGGCGGTAGTACACTGTCTAGGTCATATCCACAGTTGAACATCTAGCTCATTCACGAATAATGAAATAGACAAAGATAATAACAGGAAAAGAATTATAGCGCCCCGCTCCGCGTCGACGCTATGTACAAGTGAGATCGCCTTGCTTGCTCGAACGGAAGTCTTCTCGGAGAGTTCCCGAACGATTAATCAAAGTGAGTGGGCAGAACTGCATTCTCTGATTCTTGCACGACTAAATAATGAATCTGAGTTTTTGAATGCTTGTTTGCTTAAGAAGAATGTTTTCATAAGAAGAATGATAGAACCGACTCAGAATGCTAATAAGAGAACTCACATAGCTTATCATTGAAACGAATATGTCGCCTAACTAAGAGAACATGAGTGCTTGTCAGAAATGAGAACGAACTACTGCTATGCTAAGAGAAAGATAGAAATGTTGCATGTTTAGTTACACCGACACAGCTTAAATGAACTCTTGCCATGCTAAGAAGATAAGTAAACGAATTGCCTGAAATATGTTCCCTAAAAATGCTAAGAAAGAAAGAGATAGTTTTTGCATGTTAAATAAGAATAAATCGTGCTTGTCAAAAATATGTTTCGCTTGTCTGTTTTGCTATATCGAACTGCTGCCTGTGATTCGTATATGCATAGACTAATAGTGCACCCTGATGTTCCGTGCCTTCGGGTTCTAGGGGGTGTACTATTAGATATGTGAAAAGATGTGTTTGCTTGAATAAGAAGAAGAGTATAGTCTAATAGTCTGCCCTGATGTTCCGTTCCTTCGGGTTCCAGGGGGGTGTGGCTATTAGATTGTTAAGTGCTTGTGAATGTGAATGTGATTGTTGCATTGGTCTCGGACAACTTGTGCACAAGGTAATAGTCTCTCGGTCGATTCCTGGGGCACTGGGAATCGGTCGGTCCGGAAGGGATTGTGAGAGCACCCTGATGTTCCGTTCTGAAAGGATCTAGGGGGGTGTTGTTGTCCATCAATGAGTTTCTCAGGACCGTCATATAGATAGGGCGCATGCTAGGTTTACCTTCTTGCATACCTATCATTTGTGACACCAGAAGATGGATTCATAAGTTGTTAATAAGGTGCATATTGTGACTAACTTGTGTGTCTGCTGCAGGGATAACCGTTCGGCTATGGGGTAAGAAATATAAGTTTATGCAAAAGCACGCACGTTCATTTTTGTCTGCATCGTAGAGATACATGTTAGTGCTTCATGCATTGCATTGGTCGGACAATGACTATTAGTGCAGAGCTGAACCTTGGTTACGGCTGCTTCGGCAGTAACGTGCAGCCATGAGTCACAGCTGCTAATAGGATCAGAATATGAGTCATTGGTTAGCTGGATTACCGCTATCAATCCTGAATTTCTCGGGGACCGGCCTCTGAATGATAGTTTTACTTGTGTGCTTGAATTAAATGATAGTTCATATATGCTACTTTGCCCCGAAGAGTTAGATTTGTGATGCACAATACATGTTGCACACTACACGATAGAGCACTGTCCTGATCGTATGCTTATAAGTTGGAATATGCAAACTGTTTCAAAGTTATGTTTTCAAAAAGATGTAATCTGACTAGTTCTGAACTGCATGAAATGAACCTAAGTAAAACTAGCAAGATCACTAGTAATGAAATGTTTTGCCATATGATTACTTAGTGTAGGTTTCAGGGGGTGTAGCTTCTGTTCAGTTATTTTATCTCACCAGTACTTGCATAAAGTGCTGACCTACCAACAGTTTGCTTGTTCTCAGGTGCTTGTCCGTGCGAGGAAGCGATAGCCGTGCCTCATCCCAAGGAACCAAAAATCTGGAGTCGATGCTTGGAGCCGCATCGAGTTGTGCCTGCTTTGAGTTACTTTTGTATAGAGGGACATAATGTATGGAACGGTGTTATTGTAATCAAGAGAAGAGTGCTTGAGCGAATTGTAATCTCGGCCATGCGCCGCTTGTAACAATTTTGATATCAATAAAAGATCTTGTCTTTCATATGCCATTGTGTTCTTCACTTTTCTGTAATGTTATGTGCCGCTGCTTCAGTATTGAATAGCTTACTTGCCCTTGTTCAAAGCTTTGGCCTTGTGCAAGCGTACTTTAGGCTTGCACGGCATCACGCCTGTGCGAGGACGATCGGTTTTATAGGGAGCAAAGCGAGGACGAACGGCCCTGCGGGACCGGGGCGTGACATAATGGTATCAGAGCGACTCGATTCTTTGCCTATTTTGTTGCCTTCAACTCTGAGATGTGCCTGATGTGAGATGCAATGTACGTTCCATACAATAAGTCCATAAATATTCTCAAAGTTGCCGGCAAAAGTTTTCTGGATTTATTTTCATTGCTTGAGATGTGATTTGTGATTTGTATTGGCTAGAGTTATATTGAGTTATGACTGCTAGAGTTTTGATTTGGGATGGTGAGGGACGAGGACTATCACTGCTCTGTGTTTTCGTGAGTTTCTCCTTGAGTTTCGAGGACAAAACTCTTTGTTGGTGGGTAAGTATGTAGCGCCCCGCTCCGCGTCGACGCTATGTACAAGTGAGATCGCCTTGCTTGCTCGAACGGAAGTCTTCTCGGAGAGTTCCCGAACGATTAATCAAAGTGAGTGGGCAGAACTGCATTCTCTGATTCTTGCACGACTAAATAATGAATCTGAGTTTTTGAATGCTTGTTTGCTTAAGAAGAATATTTTCATAAGAAGAATGATAGAACCGACTCAGCATGCTAATAAGAGAACTCACATAGCTTGTCATTGAAACGAATATGTCGCCTAACTAAGAGAACATGAGTGCTTGTCAGAAATGAGAACGAACTACTGCTATGCTAAGAGAAAGATAGAAATATTGCATGTTTAGTTACACCGACACAGCTTAAATGAACTCTTGCCATGCTAAGAAGATAAGTAAACGAATTGCCTGAAATATGTTCCCTAAAAATGCTAAGAAAGAAAGAGATAGTTTTTGCATGTTAAATAAGAATAAATCGTGCTTGTCAAAAATATGTTTCGCTTGTCTGTTTTGCTATATCGAACTGCTGCCTGTGATTCGTATATACATAGACTAATAGTGCACCCTGATGTTCCGTGCCTTCGGGTTCTAGGGGGGTGTACTATTAGATATGTGAAAAGATGTGTTTGCTTGAATAAGAAGAAGAGTATAGTCTAATAGTCTGCCCTGATGTTCCGTTCCTTCGGGTTCCAGGGGGGTATGGCTATTAGATTGTTAAGTGCTTGTGAATGTGAATGTGATTGTTGCATTGGTCTCGGACAACTTGTGCACAAGGTAATAGTCTCTCGGTCGATTCCTGGGGCACTGGGAATCGGTCGGTCCGGAAGGGATTGTGAGAGCACCCTGATGTTCTGTTCCAAAAGTATCTAGGGGGGTGTTGTTGTCCATCAATGAGTTTCTCAGGACCGTCATATAGATAGGGCGCATGCTAGGTTTACCTTCTTGCATACCTATCATTTGTGACACCAGAAGATGGATTCATAAGTTGTTAATAAGGTGCATATTGTGACTAACTTGTGTATCTGCTGCAGGGATAACCGTTCGGCTATGGGGTAAGAAATATATGTTTATGCAAAAGCACGCACGTTTATTTTTGTCTGCATCGTAGAGATACCTGTTAGTGCTTCATGCATTGCATCGGTCGGACAATGACTATTAGTGCAGAGCTGAACCTTGGTTACGGCTGCTTCGGCAGTAACGTGCAGCCATGAGTCACAGCTGCTAATAGGATCAGAATATGAGTCATTGGTTAGCTGGATTACCGCTATCAATCCTGAGTTTCTCGGGGACCGGCCTCTGAATGATAGTTTTACTTGTGTGCTTGAATTAAATGATAGTTCATATATGCTACTTTGCCCCGAAGAGTTAGATTTGTGATGCATAATACATGCTGCACACTACACGATAGAGCACTGTCCTGATCGTATGCTTATAAGTTGGAATATGCAAACTGTTTCAAAGTTATGTTTTTAAAAAGATGTAATCTGACTAGTTCTGAACTGCATGAAATAAACCTAAGTAAAACTAGCAAGATCACTAGTAATGAAATATTTTGCCACATGATTACTTAGTGTAGGTTTCAGGGGGTGTAGCTTCTGTTCAGTTGTTTTATCTCACCAGTACTTGCATAAAGTGCTGACCCACCAACAGTTTGCTTGTTCTCAGGTGCTTGTCCGTGTGAGGAAGCGATAGCCGTGCCTCATCCCAAGAAACCGGAAATCTGGAGTCGATGCTTGGAGCCGCATCGAGTTGTGCCTGCTTTGAGTTACTTTTGTATAGAGGAACATAATGTATGGAACGGTGTTATTGTAATCGAGAGAAGAGTGCTTGAGCGAATTGTAATCTCGGCCATGCGCCGCTTGTAACAATTTTGATATCAATAAAAGAGCTTGTCTTTCATATGCCATTGTGTTCTTCACTTTTCTGCAATGTTATGTACCGCTGCTTCAGTATTGAATAGCTTACTTGCCCTTGTTCAAAGCTTTGGCCTTGTGCAAGCGTACTTTAGGCTTGCACGGCATCACGTCCGTGCGAGGACGATCGGTTTCGTAGGGACCAAAGCGAGGACGAACGGCCCTGCGGGACCGGGGCGTGACAAGAATGCTGAGATTTCAATGAAATAAATGTGACAACAGCTCAAATGTTTAGTACAGAATCCAGAAATGAAATCGGGGACAAACCCGATTACTAAGATAAAAGAGCATAAATAAAAGCTACTGCTAACTACTCTGTAGAAGTAGTCTCCTGGGTGGAAACTGGCTCCTCATATATGTCATCTGTTCCCTCATAGGGGCCATAATAGGTAGGGGCAAAGTCCTCATCATCGCCTAAATCAACGGATCCACTCAGGAAGGAGCAAAGTACACAATGCACAACAAGATTAAACTAAATATTTATGACAATTAGAAAAGAAACTGACTGAGTATCATATTGAGAATATGCATAAAAGAAATAACAATAACTAAGAGTTAAGACTATAAACAGGAATATGAGTAAACAGGAATAATATGAGACAGGAAATGAAACTACAATAAGACAACAGGAGCTGCAACAAGACAAGAAGCTATGTGTGTGAACTTGTGTTTATTTTAGAATACATAGTTGGCATGCAGGGGTTTATAAGGCTAATCCGGCCGTCATAGACGGCTATTAAACATGAATAATCGAGATCCGGCTGAGGGTACAGTCGCGTACCAACAGCTATTAGTCACGGTAGGGGGAAGGGTAAACTACATGCCTTCTAGTATTCTCCCATCCGATACGAAAAACAAGACATGAACTCCAGTATTCAAGACATGAAATCCAGTATTCTAACACTACGTGTAATCATCAATGGTACTAGTAAAGCAGGAAATTAATTATCACAATATAAAGATTAAACTTTGAAGTGCAGGTACTTGCCTGTTGTTTGGATCCAATTATAGTTTGTATCTCGAGGAAATTTCCAGAAATGTGTCCAGATACTGAAATAAATATTACCATCATGCTCAGAAGATATCAAATAGCTAGAAACGCCTGTCCTTGAGTCCAATTTGGAGACAAGGGCAAAAACGGTAATTTCGGGTCAAAACGGGATCCGCATGTGGGCCCGCTTTGCACCGAAAAATGTGTCAGGGTCAAAGGTCTCCAAAACTTAGTGTCAATAGGTCAGGAACGATGATACGAACCCAACAAAACTTTCAGAATTGGATTCCGATGAGCCGATCACGAAATCGCCCGTCGAGCGGGGCCTGTGGGGCCCACGACACGCGATTTCGTCAACGTTCTCAGAATTGAACCAAACTTGACCCACAGGACCAGCGTATCGCTACGAGTCCGATGGCATAAGTTTCGTTTCGATCCGACGTGTACACAGAAAGTTAGGGTCAATTACAGAAAAGTCGGATACGGGGCGATATCCGCGGATACGCGTTGTTTTCGGTGTGCACGCACACCCGAATCAGCTTCCGCGAAATCCCACACGTCCGTATCAACGACGCGCACGCATCTGTGAAGACCGCACGCGACCAAGTCGTCCCGTTTGGCGGGACGTACTCAGTTCCGGGGTGAAACAGGGTCTGGTTTTTCCTTTTTTGGATCGCGGTGTGCGATCACCACAGGACGCGATGCCCCGAGCGGTTTGTCCGGGCACCGAGAGGGTCATACAGGCTTCACAACGCAATTTACGGAATCGAAATCGGAGATACAGGGTGCAAGATACGAGTACCTGAACGAGGCTCAAAAAACCGGAAATTTCTGTGTCCGTGTCGTGTCCGACACGACACGAAGAATTAGGATTAGGGTTAGGGTTTCGTTCTGGACGGCGGGGGCCGGCGGGAGGCGCGCCGGAGAGGGCCGGGGAGGGTTCGCCGGGGCGAGGCGGAGGCGAGCGGAGCCGAGCGGCGCCGAATTCCGGCGGAGGCGGCTGCTGCGGCTGCTGTCATGGAAAGGGAGAGGAGAGGGAGGAGCAGGCCGAGGCAGCACGGTGGTGGACGGCGGCGAGGGGGTTCTGCGACGGCGGCGATGAGGCGCTGGTCGGAGAGCGGCGGAGGAGCTCGGGGGTTAGGGTGGTGGCCGGTTGTGATGGCCGGAGGGGGGATTTATATAGGGAAGAGGGCGCTGGGTCGGCCGGGGATGGCGGCGGGAAGAGGGGATCGACGCCGGGAGGAGCGGGGCATCGTGGCAGGTCGTGGCGAGGCGGGGCGCCGCGTGGCCGGCCGGGGAATGCGGGCAGCCGGGTCGTGGGGAGGGGGTGCTGGTAGCGGGCGGAGGCGGCGGGTCGGGTTTGGGCAGACCCGACCCGGTAGGGGAGCGGGTTGGGCTGGTTGGCGGCTGGGCTACTGGGCCGGTCCACTGGGCCGGGCCGGCCTAAAACAATAATAATAGTAATAATAAAAATAATAATAATAATAATAATAATAATTAATAAATCAGTTAATTAAATAATTAATTAATTAAATAGTTTTTAGGCATTTAAAAATAGGTCTTAGGCCCAATAAATTCCAGAAAAATTATCCTAAGTCCAGTTTTTTATTTTACACCTAAAAATATTATTTCCATGATATTTTAATATTATTTATTATTAATTAAAAATCATTTAATAATTTAAAACCTTGATTTTAATTACAGAAAATTCCCAAAAAAATCCAGAAAATTGTGAAAAATCCAAGTTTAATAATTTTGAAAATTCAGGGGGTTTACAATCTACCCAACTTATAAAAATTTTGTCCTCGAAATTTAAAAATAACAATGGCACGAAAGGAAGGGCCGAGAGTTAAAATATACCTCAGGGTTCAAAAAGATAAGGGTAGCGCTCTCTAATCTCGTCTTCTCGCTCCCAGGTGGATTCGCCGGGAGAGTGGTGCTTCCAAGCAACACGAACGAGGGAAATAACTTGGTTCCTTAGAACTTTCTCCGATCGGTCCAGTATCTCCACGGGTTGCTCTTGGTAAGTCAAGCTTGGACCTACTTCGAGTTCTGCGTGATCCAAAATATGGCTGGAATCTGACACGTATTTTCTCAGCCGCGACACGTGGAAAACGTTATGGACTCCATCCAGCGAGGGTGGCAATGCCAGACGGTATGCCACTTCTCCGATTCTCTCCTGTATGCCAAAAGGTCCAATAAATCTTGGGCTGAGTTTTCCACTTCTTCCGAACCTAATGGTGCCACGTGTCGGAGAAATCTTCAGGAATACCAGTTCTCCAACCTTTAATAAAGTCATAATCAAGTCTTAGTTCTATAATCATAATGTTTAAATTAACTTGAATTTTATAAATTTGATTACCTCAAATTCCAAGGGCCTTCGGTGGCTATTTGCCTAATGTCGTTGCCTGTCTTGAGCCACCCGAAGTCTTTCCCTTATTTGTTTTACCTTCTCAGTTGAATCGATCACCATCTCAGGTCCCAGTAAGGCTCTTTCTTCTACGTCGTCCCATGATAGCGGGGTACGACATCTTCGTCCATACAAGGCTTCAAATGGAGTTATCTCAATACTTGCTTGGTAACTGTTCTTATAAGAGAACTCCACAAGATGTAGATAGTCTTCCCACGATCCTCCAAAATCCAGAACACATGTACGGAGCATATCTTCAAGGGTCTGGATTGTACGTTCCGATTGTCCATCTGTTTGGGGATGATAAGCTGTGCTGAATTTGAGTTGAGTCCCCAAGCTGGCTTGTAAGCTCTTCCAGAAGTGAGAGGTGAATCTTGAATCTCGGTCGGAGACAATACTTACTGGAACCCCATGCAATTTAACAATATGTCTGATATATAAATCTGCCAACTTTTCTGTAGATAGCCCTACTTTGAAGGGTAGAAAATGTGCAGACTTGGTCAGTCTATCCACTATCACCCAAATTGCATCTTTTCCACTAGGTGTCCTTGGAAGCCCAGAAACAAAATTTATTGTAATATGTTTCCACTTCCACTCCGGAATGGGTAGTGGTTGAAGCAATCCCCAGGTCTTTGTCTTTCAGCCTTGACTTGTTGGCACACTAAGCAACGAGATAGAAACCTGGCTACTTCTCTTTTCATGCCATGCCACCAAACATGCGTCCTCGGGTCTTTGTATATTTTGTTGGCTCCTGGATGTATAGAGTATTGCGATCTGTGTGCCTCTTGCATAATTTTTTCTCTTATGTCTCCTTGAGGTACATATAATCTATCTCCATGCCTCAGTGATCCATCTTCATGAATTTTGAAGTCCTCCACTAATCCAGCTTGCACTTGACCTCGAATGCTTCGCAGGCCTTCGTCTTGAGACTGAGTCTCCTTGATCTTATCTATTAAGGTAGATTGAATCTGCAAGTTCATCATTTGGCCTTCTTTTCCTGGGATAATTACCTCAATACCTAAACTTTCCAAGTCCTCGAGCAAGTGTCGGTCCATAGTCAAGTACATCGCCATAGGATATCTGCTTAGAGCATCAGCAACTACATTGGCCTTCCCAGGATGATATTGAAGGGTGATATCAAAATCTTTCATTAGCTCCAGCCACCTTCTTTGCCTCATGTTCAGCTCTTTCTGAGTGAAGATATATTTTAGACTTTTATGGTCTGTAAATATTTTCACCTTTTCTCCATAAAGATAATGCTTCCATAGCTTAAGAGCAAAGATAACAGCTGCCAATTCTAAATCATGGGTTGGATAGTTCTTTTCATGAGGTCGAAGCTGTCTAGAGGCATATGCTATTACCTTCTTGTTCTGCTCCAATACACAACCTAGACCTTTTCCAGAAGCATCACTATATATAGCGAATCCTCCGGTTCCAGATGGTAAGGTCAGGATAGGGGCAGTAGTCAGCCTTTTCTTCAATTCTTCAAAAGCATGCTGACATTCATCAGTCCAGGTGAACTCTTCATCCTTCCTTGTTAATTTTGTCATGGGCTCGACAATCCTAGCAAAGTCTTTCACAAACTTCCGATAGTAGCCAGCTAGTCCCAGGAAGCTTCTAATTTCTGCTACAGAGTCTGGAGTGGGCCATGATTCTACTGCCGCTATCTTCTTGGGATCTACTGCTATTCCATCTTCAGTCATAACATGTCCCAAGAATTCTACTTTGTCTAGGAAGAATGCACATTTAGATAATTTTTCATAAAGTTTTTCCTTCCTCAAAGTCTCCAATGCTAGCCTCAAGTGTTTTTCATGTTCTTCGGGAGTCTTGGAATAGATCAAAATATTATCAATAAAGACCACTACAAATTTGTCTAGATATTGCTGGAAGACTCTGTTCATTAAGTTCATAAAAACTGCGAGAGCATTCGTCAACCCGAACGGCATTACTAAGAATTCGTAGTGTCCGTTCCGGGTATTGAAAGCAGTTTTAGGGATGTCTTCCTTCCTCACCCTTACTTGTTGGTAACCAGACCTCAAGTCAATCTTTGAAAATACCCGAGCTCCACTTAATTGATCAAATAAGTCATCTATCCTGGTAGGGGATACTTATTCTTAATTGTTAAGGCATTCAAGGCCCTGTAGTCAATACACATTCGGGATGTTCCGTCCTTCTTGGGCACAAATAATACTGGAGCTCCCCAGGGTGAGACACTAGACCTAATGAAGTATTTGTCTTCTAATTCTTTTATCTGCTCATTTAGCTCTATTATCTCTTTCTTGTTGATTCTGTAGGGATTTTGAGATACTGGCGCTGCTCCTGGCACTAAGTCAATAGAGAATTCAACTTCTCGGTCTGGAGGTAAACCTGGGAGATCTTCAGGGAAGACATCAAGATATTCAGAGATGATAGGTAGTGACAATTCTTCTGGTATTAGGGCTCCACAAATTTTGTTACTACCAATTTCTCTAGAACCTCTAGCGAATTCAAATTCTGGCTTGTCAGGGGCCCTGAAGATTACACTACCTCTGTGACAGTCTATAGTGGCATGATGTTGACTCAACCAATCCATATCCAGTATAATGTCAAAACTGGGAACTGGCATTACGAGTAGCCTAGCATATAGTTCTCTTCCACATAATGTAATAGGACAATTGTTACATGCATCACTAACCGGGATAATTCCTCCACCGGTAATGATCTTATAACAATTCCTAAGGGGTTCAGTGATTAAGCTATGCTTCATAAGGAAATCTACTGACATGAATGAATGTGAAGCTCCAGAATCAAATAAAGTAATGGCTGGTATTGAATTTATAAGCACGGAACCTGTGATCACGTCTGCTGTGGCTTCAGCTTCTTCCAGAGTCATTGCAAAAGCACGGCCTTGCTGAGGTGCACCCCTCTGTTGCTGCTGTTGGTGCTGAGCAAAGCATTATTGTTGAGTTGGAAGCGGGGGTCCCCTCTGCTGTGCTGTTG
The DNA here is from genome assembly GCA_036927795.1 of Iris macrosiphon. NCBI lineage: Eukaryota > Viridiplantae > Streptophyta > Magnoliopsida > Asparagales > Iridaceae > Iris > Iris macrosiphon. The sequence goes on along the minus strand of JAYESA010000003.1, from coordinate 185,725,183 downwards.
GGGGCCTGGCCTGGACTGGAGCCTTTGGTGCAGCTGGGCGTCCTTGAGCAGCAGGACAGTCCCTCATTTGATGCGCTGCTGAGCCGCAGTAGAGGCAGGCACCTAGCCTCTTCCTGCAGACTTGCCAAGTGTGATCTGGTTTTTGGCAAAAGTTACAAGCGGCAGCTTGTTGGTTCTGTCCTTGAGCTTGGTGTTGGGGTGCTGGGGCTCGAGGGAGAGGACGCTGAGTTTGCTGCGGGGTTCTCTGCTGTGGTTGTTGTTAAAATGGGCGTTTGTGGGGTCCCATACTTGCAGTATCTCTCTCCCGCTTTAGTTTATGCCCCATGTCTCTCTCAACGCCTTGTGCCACGCTCAAGATTTCCTCGTATGTGAGAGCTCGGCTAGTGGTGACAGCAAGGCGAATATCCGGAGACAACCCCTTCTTGAATCTACGGGCTCTGTCCTCCGGGGTACGAACCATGTACTCTGCAAAGTGGCTCAACCTGCTAAATTCAGCAGTGTACTCATCAACAGATAGGTTACCTTGTTCCAGTCTCTCGAATTGGCTTTCGAGAGCTTCCCGAGCCACTTTGGGATAGAATTTCTCCTTGAATAGCCTCTTGAAGTCCTCCCAGGTGAGGTCAGGGGCAGATAGTTGGGGTTCATCTCTAAACCAGGTCCGAGCTATGTCGAACAGTTATAGGCTTGCAGACTCCACTTTGAGATCATCAGGGACCCGAGCAGTCTTTAGGAGTCGCTCTACATTCTCTATCCATTCATCGGCATAGAGAATGCCCTCAGTTCCATAGAATTCCAGGGATTTGAGGTTCTTGAAGTCTTTGGCACTTTCTGGCCTCTTTAGTGGTGACTCCTGGGACCGAAGAGCTTCTGAGAGGCTGGTTCGTAGAAGTGCAGTCTGTTCTTTCTGGGATTCTACAAGTCCCTGGAACACTCCGAGTAGCTGTGTCCCATCTAGAGTAACTGCTGGAGTAGATGGAGGCGGCGGGAGTGCAAGAGTTTCAGGCACAGTCTGCTCAGCTGGTTCTGATGTGCCTCCTACTGTGTTCCTTGTCTGAACCATTCTGAAAGATTAAGGGATAGGAAGATTAGAATAGATTACTTGGAAATCAAGGGCGATAGGAAAATTGATTAGGAATGATATCAAGGATTGAAATAAAGATCCTATTATATGAATGAGCTTTTCCTAGAATCCTCAATCTTATTCCATACTCTGTCCTAGGGTATTACCCTATTTAAGGATACTAGACCTGCATGGGCCACCATAAAAATGTGTCACAACCCGCACCCGAAAATTCGGGCACGAGTGCGTGGGTACGTCCAGCCTACGCCGCAGAGTCGGCGGTAGTACGCTGTCTAGGTCATATCCACAGTTGAACATCTAGCTCATTCACGAATAATGAAATAGACAAAGATAATAACAGGAAAAGAATGCTGAGATTTTAATGAAATAAATGTGACAACAGCTCAAATGTTTAGTACATAATCCAGAAATGAAATCGGGGACAAACTCGATTACTAAGATAAAAGAGCATAAATAAAAGCTACTGCTAACTACTCTGCAGAAGTAGTCTCCTGGGTGAGAACTGGCTCCTCATATATGTCATATGTTCCCTCATAGGGGCCATAATAGGTAGGGGCAAAGTCCTCATCATCGCCTAAATCAACGGATCCAGTCAGGAAGGAGCAAAGTACACAATGCACAACAAGATTAAACTAAATATTTATGACAATTAGAAAAGAAACTGACTAAGTATCATATTGAGAATATGCATAAAAGAAATAACAATAACTAAGCGTTAAGACTATAAACAGGAATATGAGTAAACAGGAATAATATGAGACAGGAAATGAAACTACAATAAGACAACAGGAGCTGCAACAAGACAAGAAGCTATGTGTGTGAACTTGTGTTTATTTTAGAATACATAGTTGGCATGCAGGGGTTTATAAGGCTAATCCGGCCGTCATAGATGGCTATTAAACATTAATAATCGAGATCCGGCTGAGGGTACAGTCGCGTACCAACAGCTATTAGTCACGGCAGGGGGAAGGGTAAACTACATGCCTTCTAGTATTCTCCCACCCGACACGAAAAATAAGACATGAACTCCAGTATTCAAGACATGAAATCCAGTATTCTAACACTACGTGTAATCATCAATGGTACTAGTAAAGCAGGGAATTAATTATCATAATATAAAGATTAAACTTTGAAGTGCAGGTACTTGCCTGTTGTTTGGATCCAATTATAGTTTGTATCTCGGGAAAATTTCTAGAAATGTGTCTAGATGCTGAAATAAATATTACCATCATGCTCAGAAGATATCAAATAGCTAAAAACGCCTGTCCTTGAGTCCAATTTGGAGACAAGGGCAAAAACGGTAATTTCGGATCAAAACGGGGTCCGCATGTGGGTCCGCTTTGCACCGAAAAATGTGTCAGGGTCAAAGGTCTCCAAATTCACCAAACTTAGTGTCAACAGGTCAGGAACGATGATACGAACCCAACGGAACTTCCAGAATTGGATTCCGATGAGCCGATCACGAAATCGCCAGTCGAGCGGGGCCTGTGGGGCCCACGACACGCGATTTCGTCAACGTTCTCAGAATCGAACCAAACTTGACCCACAGGACCATCGTATCGCTACGAGTCCGATGGTGCAAGTTTTGTTTCGATCTGACGTGTATACAGAAAGTTAGGGTGAATTGCAGAAAAGTCGGATACGGGGCGATGTCCGCGGATACGCGTTGTTTCCGGTGTGCACGCACACCCGAATCAGTTTCCGCGAAATCTCACATGTCAGTATCAACGACGCGCACGCATCTGTGAAGACCGCACGCGACCAAGTCGTCCCGTTTGGCGGGACGTACTCAGTTCTGGGGTGAAACAGGGTCTAGTTTTTTCTGTTTTTGGATCGCGGTGTACGATCACCACAGGACGCGATGCCCCGAGCGGTTTGTCCGGGCACCGAGAGGGTCATACAGGATTCACAACGCAATTTATGGAATCGAAATCGAAGATACAGGGTGCAAGATACGAGTACCTGAACGAGGCTCGAAAAATCGGAAATTTCTGTGTCCGTGTCGTGTCCGACACGACACGAAGAATTAGGATTAGGGTTAGGGTTTCGTTCTGGACGGCGGGGGCCGGCAGGAGGCGCGCCGGAGAGGGCCGGGGAGGGTTCGTCGGGGCGAGGCGGAGGCGAGCGGAGCCGAGCGGCGCCGGATTCCGGCGGAGGCGGCTGCTGCGGTTGCTGTCGTGGAAAGGGAGAGGAGAGGGAGGAGCAAGCCGGGGCAGCACGGCGGTGGACGGCGGCGAGGGGGTTCTGCGACGGCGGCGACGAGGCGCTGGTCGGAGAGCGGCGGAGGAGCTCGGGGGTTAGAGTGGTGGCCGGTTGTGATGGCCGGAGGGGGGGTTTATATAGGGAAGAGGGCGCTGGGTCGGCCGGGGATGGCGGCGGGAAGAGGGGATCGACGCCGGGAGGAGCGGGGCGTCGTGGCAGGTCGTGGCGCGGCAGGGCGCCGCTTGGCCGGCCGGGGCGGCGGAGAATGCGGGCAGCCGGGTCGTGGGGAGGGGGTGCTGGTAGCGGGCGGAGGCGGCGGGTCGGGTCTGGGCAGACCCGACCCGACCCGGTAGGGGAGCGGGTTGGGCTGGTTGGCGGCTGGGCTGCTGGGCCGGTCCACTGGGCCGGGCCGGCCTAAAACAATAATAATAGTAATAATAAAAATAATAATAAAAATAATTAATAAATCAGTTAATTAAATAAATAAATAATTAAATAGTTTTTAGGTATTTAAAAATAGGTCTGAGGCCCAATAAATTCCAGAAAAATTATCCTAAGTCCAGTTTTCATTTTACACCTAAAAATATTATTTCCATAATATTTTAATATTATTTATTATCAATTAAAAATTATTTAATAATTTAAAACTTTGATTTTAATTCCAGAAAATTGTGAAAAATTCAAGTTTAATAATTTTGAAAATTCAGGGGGTTTACACACCATGTGCCAATCCATGCGCATAAGCCTTCATGCTCGTCTATCATGAGCATTGAGACATTATGCGTCCAACTCTGCCATGTGCCAAGATGCCAAGACTTCCAATGCGCTGCTATGCGCCAAGTCTTGCAAAGCGCCAAGTCCTGTCATGCGCAAAGGTCTTCCCCTTGTGTGCATACTCTGCAATCCTTGGTCATCTTGTAATCTTCCTTCCAACTGGAATGCGCGTCCTTCAGTCGCTATCTCCTCCATCCTTGAAAATGGTAGATACCGATAACTCACTTTCAATATTTGACAAATGACTCATTTCCTCATCCAAATATTCGAAGTAAATTCCGTCAATCTTCTCAAGTTTGTGAAAACTTGTGTCCAGAAGACTTAAACAAATGTTTTCCATCTTTATTCGAATCTTGATTTGAGATTGTTAGTCCCGGGGCTTAACCAAAGATGGAAGAACACGTGGTCGAGATCAGAGGTTCACACAAAAGTTCTCACTCTGACTATTCTCGATTTCCACGAAGAACTATATAAGGATTCTAATTATAACTTGCTCTCAAGATTACAAAAGAATCAGAATTAACCAAACTTCTCATTTTTTCTTGCAATTGCAGTTGCAGACGGACATAACAGAGTTACAATAAAACGAAAACTACCTTCATTCTTCCTTGCAAAACGCAGTTGCAATCTGACAAACGAACCAAGAAGAAAAATGAGAAGAAGACAAAATAAAACGTTATTCTTGCTGGGGCAGTGAAGACCACCGTTGCTCAAAGCAAGAGTCGTACTCTATCAACGATCTGCTCCCAGGAGCCAGCAAGTTCACAAGAGAACTTCTGGAACGCTCGTAGTCACCTATTTGTGTGACTCGAACATACTCCTTTGGACTCCTCTTTCTCAACTTTTTGGTCTGTCTCAAAAGGAGGCTAGAGGGCTCTTTATATGGGGAAGGATGGAAGTCCATCCTCCTCTTCTTTCTGATGTGGGACTAAAAAAACAATATACAAAATTGATATCCTACAATCGCAGCCCAATGCATAGCCCGTTCAGCGCCCGTTCAGCATCCGCTCAGCGCCCGTCCAGCGCCCGCTCATGCAACCCGCGCACGAGCGAAACAACAGCGCAAACTCATGCATAAAATGAGCGCACGAGCGCAACAACAACGCATAAGCACCTTGCGATGATGATGAGTGCAAAGCGCCACTTTGCGCTCAAGTCGCTAAGCCCCTTTGGGACAGCTCCTACGAAAATAATTCCAAGAGCATGACAAAAAATATAAATGCTTTCATGAGGAGTTAATCATTTTTTCTCCCCCATGTGCACACCTCAACTCATGTAAAGTATTATATTGAGATACACACTCGGTGGTATAGTCAATGTGGAACTATCTTTACTAGTCCAAAGGCAAAAACACCAACACATCGTTCATACAATATGAATTCAAAATCCTTCATATATTTTGTTGTTATGATTTTGTAACAAGAATAACTATTTGTTTTGAGAGTTAAGATGCCTCCCAAATATTAAGTTATTAATCAGTAGACAAACTTTAATGGGAACAATCTCTTTTCAATTAATATAAAAAGTAAAGTTACCATGGACTAACAGAAAGTAGATTTGTCATTCCCAAAACTGGTATACCAATCATGTTCTCTCTCCTATAAATACAACATATATATTATTTATTTAAAATAATAAATAATTATGGATACCAAAAGTTGTATTTATAGGAGATGGGACATGATTGGTACACCAGTTTTGTAGACGACAGATCTGCTCCCGGACTAAAGATAACACAACCATTTCATTGAATTCAAATTCACTGGAAATACAATAAATTTTCTACTGATTCCTAAGTCCCAATATGTTGTATAATTGGACCAATTCATAGTAAACAAGCATTCACTGGATAAAGGTAGAAAGGGAATAAGTTTCAATATAATGGGTAAATTAGGTTTTTCTACTACTCATTATAAAGACCCTAGTTTTTTTCCCCTCCTAATGTTCATCCTATATTTTTCACCTTTTTTGTCAATACATGTTCAATTTACTCATTTTCTACAATTTCAGCATAGAAGAACATGCTCATGCAGACTAACTTATTTATCGAACATGTGTGATTAGCAACTTATGACATCAACTTAGCAATTGATTACGACAACTATCGGTGAACAATAGAACCGTCAGACCCACCCTTTAATTGGTGATTTTGTAAAATTTTAGTGACTTGTTCAACTTTCAAGAATCAAGAAAACATTGATTATTATAAATAAGAAATACCGAATATCTTCATTTTCCTCAAATGTTCACAATTTTCGGTGGTTCACTTCACTGAATGGAAACGGCAAGGCACAGACCGACGAAGCCAGAGCAGAGCAGAATCAGCGTCTCAAGTGTTTGCAGGACTGCACCGGCTGGAGAAGGCCTTCGTGAAATGCAGCAAAGGCAAGGGCTTCGTCAGCAGATATACGATCGGCTACCTCGAATCTTGCTTTGAGCAACAGTGATATTCATCACCCTAACGAGTTGTCTTCTTGTCCAGCCTTATCATTATGTTTCTTGTTGTAACAAGTGTATGTAGCAACTGTGTTGTAAAGTCGTTTACTTTACATAACCCAGAAAGTTATAATATTCATTTTTGGTGCAGTCTGCATTTTTTTTTTCGGTTTCATGTACGATCTTCGGCAACAACAAAGAATAAGAGGAACTAGTGTGATGTGTGGGGTTCGAGTGTTTGATAAATATGCAATGTATATCTGAATATGTACATAAAGCCTTACTTCTGACATTAGAACTTAGGGTGTTGGCTCTCTCGTTTTGTATTAAATAGACCAATCCCAATCCTGTAGGACTTGTCCATAGGCATTTTATGATCATATATATAACCTGCAACCTTAATCCAATTTCTGATGCTCAATACCAAGTAACAAATTCCACTTGATATGGATATTAACTGACGATAAAACTAGTTATCACCTGCAAATAATTCTAGATTTTATACATCAAATGAAACTGAATCTGCGTAACTTGCAGTGAGAAATGATAGAAAATAGAACTAGTTGTCTCCTGCAAATAATTCTAGATTCTATACATTAACTGAAACTTAATCCGGCATAATTTACAGCCAGAGATAATAGAAACTTATTCAAGTCAAGAATTACAAGGTTCAAGTTCTGGGAAGATTCTGAAAGTACATTTCTAATGTTTTCACATTTGTAGGTACTGGAGACAGAGACCTAGGGTTTGATGAATATTTTCTCATCATGACGAATCCCTGGTTCCGTCCCTCCGTGGCTTCTTAAGTTGTAAGAGATGAGAAAGGCCCGCAATCACATGCATTCGACTGGTTGGAACCCCTGTCTTCGCCAAAGCTCTTCCATATTTATCCAATAGCACAAAGCAAGGAACATACTTAATGTCATAGTGGACTAGCTGCATACATAAGGGAAAAAAATGTTTAATATACGTAAATACTGTTATATGCTTTCTGCATGCATGTGTATGAGCATACATATATGTATTATGTATTGTTGTTGTTTTTTGGGTGTGTAACATGCATTGGACAGGATAGGAAAAAAAATCACTATGGAGAATTAAATAAACATGAAAAGGACCCATATCCCTTATTGAACACTGCATGGAAGATTTGAATCAAGAATGAAAAAGAAGCAATCAACTTATGCAAGTATAAACAGAAAAAGTTTGCAATACTAACCAGCTGTTAGAAACACACGGGAGAAAGTAAACTTATAATTTGGCTAATTGGAAATATATCTAGCCCGCCTCTTAAGGTTACTATATGCCTAAGAGAGGACTTCAATTCCCTCGAGCCAATCTTAGCATCTCCATCATTGATGACTCCTAATCGGCGAAAATTTCAAAGGGCTCCTCTCAGATGTACAAGCTGCTGCTGCCTGACCAATATGCTAAGTTTACCTAGATTAATGCATGCTCCTCTCATGGTACAGGAAGTTACCTTGGCCAGTAATTTGCACCAACTAAGTACGTTGGCAGTAGCAATCGTCAAGTTTGCTCAGTATCTGTTGTCTTGTCACTTTGGAGTTGCACTCTATCACCAACCCCATTCTTATGGGCAAAAGTTTCAGTGATAATTACATGCTCCATAGCTATCTAGATTAGCAGATTGGTGGAGTCAATATTGGATATATCTTTGAGTTTCATAAAGCAGAATTACTCTCTTTTAAGCCAAGCCAACAAAATTTGATGTTTCAACAGGAGAAGAATACCAAGTCGTTATTACAAAACTGATACATAGCTCTTAAAGCTAATTTAATTTCTGTGTGGCAGGTCAGTTAAACATCTCATAATCGAGCCTTTCAACATGACATCATATACTGAAAGCAAGCATATATACACCAACTAATTTTACAGGTGGTTAGAAAAGCAACAAACTATAATTCTAGCTGGATTGGATGACTACTGAAGTCACGTCAGATATGCAGTGAAAACCCTGCGGTTTGAAAATATTTAACAGATGCAAAACAGGGGGAGTGGGCACCCTAATAAGGAAGGAAATGCAATCCTAGTAAAATACATATGATATAGGGGCCTAAAACCAATACAAATGTGTTAGATGGTTTCAATTAAAAAAACGATTTGTTTAAAACCAATATGAATGTGGTGACATTACATTCTTAGTAGATAAGAAACATATTCAAAGGTGTTAACCTTCTTTAATATAGTGCATAGTGTTCAATATAATGCGGAAAAATTATACGGATATTTTCTTCTATTTCATAGTGATGGGCATAAAGGTGTTCAAAACCAATGGTTTAGCAAGGTTCAAAGCAATTAACCCATTTTAAATGAGTCTATCACAAATTTTTGAGACTCATTTTCAACAGAAACCATATAAAGTTATCAAACAACCTGAAAAGCAACTACAAGAAGAATATTCTGGATTTGCTACATGCATATTTTCTACCATTGTGCTATGCTAAGGACCATACCTCTCCAACGTAGCAGATATCATATCCTTATTTCCAACTTCAACCAAAGTTCATTTAGACCTCCCCCCTACTATCTAACAATTTCTGTAACTATGATAGCATCACTCCTAACTGGTGCACCAATTGGTTTCTGGTGCACAGTTCTAAATCACCTTAGACAATTTTCTATCTTATCATCAATTGGCACTACCTCGGCTGCCTTGAGAACATTGAAAAAAAAAAAATTAAAGGTCCAATAAGTTTGATCAGGCCGATCAACAGGACCACATACAGGCTTAATGTTAGTGGAATTTCAGATATTTGGCCAATTTCTCAGCCCAAACTATGTTAAAGCCAGGTTTAGATATTGCTCGTCATCTCCACTATAAGCACTAAGCTTAATATAATATTATAAACCATCTACAAGTTTCAAATTATGTTAGGAAGGTTTAAATAGGAGCACTCCTAATAGGAAATTAAAGATCGGAGACACTAGTTTGTAGTGATAATCCAATAGATGCAAATCACACTATTTTTTATAGTTAAATTTGAACAATTGATGTTTGGTTCATTTGCTCATTATAGGGAACTTATATCACATACTTCATGTGAACTTGGCGCAAGTCATTTTATGTTCAAATTTTGTCAATTTTTCTTATTCTATCATTTTGAGGCAAACAACTTCAAGAATGAAAACTGTAATCATGTTTACCTCCTCTGCGTGCAGTTTTATTGGTGTTTTTGTAAATGTTTGGATCATTAAATCCTATTTTAACATCTGAGAATTTGGTGCGTTCCGCAAAAAGTTGTTTGGATGTCGTAGTAAGAGGTATCCCCCACACCTCCCAACAGGATACGTCTCTAATAGTGAAGTAAGAATATTTGTAGTGTAATGTACCATGTAAAATAATAAAAACTAAAAGTTTAAGTGATCTTGAAAACCTCCCCGATCTTTGCATTATTCCCACATTCTTTGATCTTAACCCATAGGATATTCATAGCTAGATTTTGGAGGTGGAAAGTAGTCTTAGCTATCACAAGAAGAACAATGTCTACAAAGACTACACTATGCACATTGTTATATAACCTCTGGCTCAGTCACAAAACCAGTCTATGGTTAATAGGTCTCTCTTAGACCTAAGTGTGGCTCTGTGGTTGAACAAATATCCTAAGACATGTAGATCCATCACAATGACAAATGACCTTGGATAACAGGACAAGCAAACTTGTGAATAAGTCCCAATACTGCAGCATTGAATGTTATGAGTTCACCATTGCATGTCTATCCTCTGACATTGGTCATTGGGTAAAATCGACTTATAACGGTCTTGGACTGTTCTGACCCAAAACAATTGTGCAAGCATTACACTAATCAGATATGATCAGATTGTCAAGCATGCACATTAATATTAATGTCAATACTTTATATAATAAAATGTTTCCATCACACACCTTGGCTAAAGTTATATTCAAAGTTTATTCAATACTTATAGACTACTGATTTATTCATACATCCCACGGCAATTTCAGCTATTACAACTCATTATACACATTCACCGACTACTGCAAGTGATTTGTTGTCACACTTGGACATGAGACATCCAACAAAAATGAACAAATTCATCATTTTATCATATTGGACCTAAATTCTGAACTCTAAACTCTAAAGATCATGATGTAACCAGTGTGCCTAGGAAAATTCTCCGACCCTGAAATTTGACAATATTTTTCTATTTGTCAGAGCTCTCCACTTTCTGTCTAGTCAATGCATTCACAGGTGTGCATTCACGATGATGTAGCCCAGTCTGACGTTATAAGTATAACGTGAGGCCATTCAATGGAGTTTTTGGACATCCACCACATGATTGCCATCTTTACTAAAGGTTGTGTTAAGCAAGTTCTTCAACCCATTAATTGTCCAAATCGGCCTAACCATCATTTTCAAGGGCCAAGACCAAGAAGCCTGTTGTGATTCTCTAGAATAGGTTCACCACCACTTGTGTCACTCCCTGTCCTGAACATTTTTGGGCTTACTTTCATACCTCTCTAGGTCCACTATTGGGATTTCAGGTTTACTCGGTAACTACGGTTAATTATTTTATTGAAATGCAGTAATTATGTCTCTTTGGCAACTAGCCCTAACATACGCTATTGGCTCGAAGACGGTTGAGCGTAGTGTAAATTAGCCCCGTGGATTTATAATTGGAAATGTTGCATTCTAGTTCCACCCTTTTTTTTTAAGATTAGATTTGGAATATGAATCTACAGGATAAAAGTGTCAACGTCAGAAGCTTCACCCTGGACTGTTTTGCACGGATTCGAATCCGACGCGAAACACCACATAGTTGTCATAATTTTGGTGTGTCCTAGTGTATTTTTGGAGTGCCCAAGCCACGGCTGAGACATCCGACAAAAAACATGATTCGACATGATACAAATTTTGGAGCATTCATTGCACTTGCCTCTCGTAAGTTATGGAATGTGTTGTTAAAACTCTCTTTAATGAAACACGGGATGTGTGTAACTTTTTCTCCCACCGATTCTACCAAAAAATAAAATAAAATGGAGCATCCGTGTTTTCCTAGGCCTAGGTTCATCCTAATGTTGTGAAAACTCCAAATCATGCTAGAACACACCAAAACTAGTACAATGCCGATATTTTGAACTGATAATGTATCATTTTTCATAAGAGAGCAATTCTTACTCACAAATTTTGGAACAGAGTAATAGTGAAACAGACACGCGCGGGGGTGCACTTCTTGTAATTGTATTGATTGTAGTATACTATCCGATCCGATTCTAATTTTATAGAAACTAATAACTAGTTACAACCTCTATTTGGAAGACTCATACTTGACCCAAAGCTTGTATGGATAGGACTCGGTTCCTAACTTCATGGCTACCGTGAGATTAACAAATTTAGTTCCATAGCACTACCATGACTTAATCAGGCCCAAGAACATAGCGATAAAGTGGTATGAGGCGTATAGCTTACTAAGTATCTAATTTTTAGGTTTAATCTCAAGCTTGTAAGCATTTTAGAGAGTCGAGTATCTATTGGCCAACAAATAACCCGTTTGAGACTTAGTTTGGCCCGCAATGCTTATTTACGGGCTAGTACATACTAAGTATATACTTATAAGCACTTTGCGCCAAAGTAAGTTCCAAATGGACTATTTCTAGGACAATACATACTCGATTCTCCAAAATGCTAATGAGCTCGAGATTAAACCTAAAAGCTAGCTACTTGATTCTCCAAAATGCTAATGAGCTCGAGATTAAACCTAAAAGTTACCTAATTAGTAAGCTATATGCCTAAACCCCTTAATCTTCCCATTCTCGTTACATGTTCGGGCCAAATTAAGTCATTGTAGTTATGGACCAAGATTTGTAAATCTTACGGTAACTAGGATCCGACTTCTACCTATATAAGCTTTGGGTCAAGTATGGGTCCTCCACATAAAGACTATACCCTAGCTATTAGTTGACAATAAAATTAAAATCTGATAGGATAATATACTACGATCAATACAAACACAAGAAGTATTAAAATCTTATAAATGATGTTCTAACTTCTTTCCACTAATCAATCCTAACTCCTTTCTCTAATAGTATTACCATACATTGGACTTGGAATATGGCTCTACAGAATAATTATAACTTTTCTACGCCCAAGATTTTTACGCTGGCTTTATTTTGCATAGATACAACAGAATGAATATCCGACATGATTTTGATGTGTCCTAGTGTATTCTTGGAGTATCGTATCCGACATGTATGATTTGGTGCGGTACAAATTTATAGCATATGTGCTTCCTAGGCCTAGTTCATCCTAATATAGTAAAAATTCCATAATATGCCGATAATAGCATTGTGCCAGTGATGTTGAATCGATATTGTTGATCAGTTCCTCACTATAACAATGACTAAATTTGGGTAATGGGCCATGCAAACTTGTGAGAAGTCCCAATACCATGTAAGCTAAGCTAGAAATACTGCAACACTGAACATTATGAGAGTTCGCCATTGAATGTCTATCCTTTGACTGTGGTAATGAGGCAAACTGACTTATATGGACTATCCAGCCCCAAAACAATAGTGCAAGTTTTTTCACTATTGAGATATAATCAGATAGACAATCATGCACATTAATATTGATGTTCACACTTTATACACTTTATATAATAAAATGTGTTCATTATACCAAGGAATTTATATTGAAAGTTTATTATCCATAGATTCCATACTGATAGATTATTGACTTTTTGAGACTTTCCTAGGTAATCAGCTATTCCAACTCAATGTTCATATTCACCAGGCCACTGCAAGTGACTCATTGTTGCATGGATAGGAAACATCCAAAAAAATTGAATACATACATCATTTGACTATATTGGACCTGAATTCTGAACAGTAACTTTAAAGATCATGATGTGACCAGTGCAATTAGGAAAATTCTATGACGCTCAAAGTTGACAATATGTTTCAATTTGTCAGAGATCTCCACTTGCTGACTAACACAATGCACTGACAGTTGTGCACTCGTGACGATGTGCACCAGTCTGGTGTTATAATATGAAGCCATTAAATTGAGTTTTAGGACATTCATCCACCACACTGTTACCATCTTTACCAGTATGGGCCTAACCATCGTTTTCAAGGGCCAGGAACAAGAAGCCTGCTGTGATTATCTAGAACTGGTTCACCACTACTTGTCACTCCCTATCCTGAGCATTGTTGGGTATACCTTTTACCTCTCTAGTTTCCAAGGCTGGTTACATAATCTTTTTCATATAAATATTCACAAAGCAGAATTAATCATAATGAAGTTCCGCTTACTGCATTTCAATAAAACAATTACCTAGTCAACCTAATCATTTAATTGTGTCCATATGAGTTTGATTGATTTGAGGGCATACAACTCCAACGGTAAGCATGCAGCATTCCTTCAGAGTTCAGACCCAAAAATGGCATCAAAGGAAAGATATAGCTACCTTGTTAACGCACAATAGAAACATCCGCATATCTACCGACAGGAAGAACCTAAGATAAGAAAGGACATGCAATATTTTTGTTCCTCTCAATAAAACACTGAATCTGGAAATATTTTTGTTCCTCTCAATAAAACACTGAATCTGGAGTCTCCCTTTTATCCGACTGTTTAACTAACCTAATTTTGTCAAAAGCTGAAGATCTCCGGGGCCATGGGCCACATTTTTACCCTAATTCTTATTTTACCAAAAGACTTGTACGTAGCTTTGCTTGAACCAAAGAGAATTTATACAACAATGTCCTCTCTCTAGGCTAAAACTTGGTCTCAAGAAACTAATGTACATGTAGTGATGATGAGACCAAAAGTCCTATAAAAGTATCTTCGACAACCAGCCCCAACAAACGAAATTGCCTTGAAGACGGTTGGCGGTTAGGCATACCGTCACTTTTCCGAATAGATAATTAATCCCTATGAATTAAAAATCGGAAATGTTGCATTCAAGTTCAACCTTTTATTACACTAATCTGTCCTTTCTCTTTCTCTAATAGTATTACCAGAAAGTAGACTTGGAATATGAATCTACAGCAATGTCAACTTTTTTATGCCCAAGGATACCCTGGGTGTATTTTGCGCGGATATGAACCCGACAAAAGACAACACGATCCGACATGATTTTTGGCGTGTCCAAGCATATTTTATATTTTTGGAGAGCGCTCAATACGTATCCGGAAGATATGATTCGGCATGAAACAAATTTCAGAGCATCCGTGCTTCCCAGGCCTAGGTTCATCCGAATTATGCTAGCACGTACCGTGTCGGTGTTATTGCATCGATACCGTGTCATTTTCATAAACAAAAGAGCAATTTTGATCAGTTCCTCACTGAGGGAACAAGTGAAGTGATAGTGAAACGGACCTCCGGGAGCCACTTCTCGTTCTCGGCGTCGGCGAGGACAAAGGAGGCCCAGTCGGAGTTCTTAGCCTCCAGATCGAGCACCAGGCCGAGCAGGGAGCTGCAGAGCCTGCACTTGGCGGAGTAGAACTCGAGCACCGTCGCCTCCTTCCCGCTCGCCAGAGCCGCGGCCAGCGCCCGGTGCTCCGCCTCCCCCTGCTCCTCCCTCGACAGGGAGAGCGAGGCCTTCCTGGGCGGCGGCTGGCGGTGGTGGGGGTCGACGAGGAGGGTCTGGGCGAGGGAAGTTAGGGTTTTGAGCGACTTGAAGAGCCATGGGAGCTCTAGATTTCCACAAGGACTGTTGGTGGAGGTGATCTCATCCCATGGCCACCTCCAACAAATGAGGGGGGGGTTTGGAAGTGGAGCTGCCATTTTTTTTTTTTTTCCACTTTCAAGAAAGTAGTAGGGGGACTGAATTTATATCCGGCTAAATTTCAACTTGCTACTTCTCAGTTATTCAAGTTTTTCAACTTTATAACTCTGTAGTTAATTTTTTTCATTAAATAAATAATCAAATTACTCCTTCCCTCCTGCTGTCTACTCCTCTCCCATCGCTCTCGCTCGTCAGTCACGGATTATTAATTTTTTCATTAAAAAATTAATCAAATTATTTCTTTCCTTCCCCGATTGACCTCCCCCTGCTGCCGGGAAGAGAGAAAGATAATAAAAATATTTTTATCATTTAATATTTTTGATTAATACTGTTAGTATATTAAGTTATACAATTATAATTAAAATATTAAATTATCTATTTTTAAAATTTAGAATTTCAAGTTAAAAAACTAAGGGTATCAAGTTGAAATTTAGTCTTTATATCTCCTCGAGTTTAATTAGGCTTGGGTTGGTACTCATAGCGGTTTCTCCTTATTTTTTATGAAAAGCAGCTTTAAAATTATTTGATAACTACAACTTATAAAAAAAAAATTAAAAAATCAGTTCAAATTTCTACAGCTTTTGAAAGCAGACGAGAATTTGTGGTCAAAAACTGTTTCATTTCCTCTTTTTCCTTCCCTTCACAAGATTTTTTTTTTTTTTTGTCTAAAAAACCATCCTCTTTAAAAGTAAATACATAAAATTTGAGAATGTTTTCATTAAAGCCCAATCCCCTAATTTGATGTCAATTTTTCTAAATAAAATAAGTGTACTGCTGCACCACATGCTTCTAACTACAACCAGCTTTTCATTCCAGACGGCTTTTCCTGCTGGAGAAACTCAAATGTTTCATGGCCAGTCTTGAATCTTGATTGACCTCACAAGCATCCCCCACTATTTTTCTCATGATGCTAATTTCAATACCCAAAATCACATCATAAATTTATCAAGTTCAAAAGTTTTCTGAAATAGAAGGAAATTTGCTCCCATAAAGGAGTATATTCGACATGAATGCATATTCCTCACAGGATTCCAATTACGTGCATTTGCACGTGCCAACTAGTCATTTACACATAACATAGTATATATTTGGTTCTCACAAGTTTGCACAGTCAGTCTGAAACAGAGTTATCCCTAATGCCAGATCAACTGTCGAGCGCTCCAAGCTGTTTCATGTCCTCCAAGAAGGCCATATACGAGTCATCAATGCTCTGCATCTTGGGTGCTGATGGAGCTGCCGCCACAATCTCTGGTTTTCCAACAGACACTGGTCCAAGAGAAGGCCTGGGAGCGGCTGCAGATACCGATACCTGAGGCTTTGGTTTTGTCTTCTGAACAGCTGTTTCTCTCCTCACGCGCACAGATGCAGGAACCTGCCATTGAATATTACAATAATGAAACATGATCAGAACTATAAAAATCATTAGAATGAAGCCCTTCAAATAATCTACCAACTGGCTAAGATAACCATCTCTAAATTTTCTATCCTGTAAATGTCTCCACTACGACTGTATCATGCAATTGCATTAACCATTAATGGTTAGTCACCAAGATATTGGCTTCAAACTTTTCCACTAAATATAACATACCTACAACCAGATACATGGATAACAATTGGTTAAAATTTCCAACTTCTTCAAAAGATAAGAATACAAACATGAATACGTGTCAAGTCAGAGATATTAAACAGCAATAAGTCTGTAAGGAACCATGTTTCAGTTTTACGTTGTCATATGCGACAAAATGGTGAGTAAATTACATTTTTGATGTCTTAGCAAAATTTCCTCTAAGCAATAATCTGTAAGGAACCAAGCAGTCTCTACTATTCTATTCAACAGAGAAGCATGCTAATGAATATGGCAAGTATAACCATGAAAGAAAATGCCATCTCCAAAAATATACAGATTTGGGAGATGGACAAATTATAGTATGCAGGCCACACTGTTCTAGTGAGCAGAGTAGCCAGATCTTCGAGAGTTAAGGTCTACTTATAAAGAACATTTAAAGTATACAGGAATAACTCATGTATCCAGTACAAACAAAATATACCAAGAGAGTCATTTCAAAACAACAGTTTTCACCTACCATTGCTGTCAGTTCTGGGGTATGCTGTGCCAATGGTCTCTTGACAACTGTTGATGCCGCTGACTTCACATAAGATGGTTTCTGAGGTGCAGTTGGCCTATACGCAGCAAGATCATCATCATGCATAGGGGGTGGGCCTGGTGGGAAGGGCCGTAAAGCAGCAGGTGGTCCAGGAGGCCCGGTAAAGGGTGGTCTTAACATTGATGGTGGAATCATTCCAGGGGGAGGTGGAGGAGGAGGAGGAGGAGGAAGTTGATGAGTGAGTCCAGAGAAGGGAAGTGGAGGCCTCAGATCTGGTGGAGGTGGGGGAAATCGTACCATTCCAGGGGGTAGCATGTCAGGCTGTAAAGGATGGGCAGGGGGGAGTCTATGGGGCATTGGTGGTGGTGGTGGCAGCAACGGCATTGTTTTAGAGTTCTCCTTGATGCCTGAGCCACTGCTACCACTAAATTCTTTGGAGGCTTCAGACTGCTCATTTGATGCTTTTGGTGCCAAACCAGGAGGTGGGGGAGGTGGGGGGATCGCAGTTGTGGCCTGCAAAAGAGAGAAGGTACGGTCATTATGCAGATGTTAGCAGCTGTATCATCATATAATTTAAGACCAGAATGCTTTTTCACTAAGGTGTCTAAGTTTATATTCCTATCAAGGTAGGTTCTCATCAACTCTGCTAGCATTCATTCAGATATAAAACTTGTATCCTTTTCGCAAAACTGATACCTAGGATTGCATATAAAAAAATAGAGAACGCTAATGTCGACAAAATGAAACAAACGAGAGCCAAACAGAGCTTTAGAATTATACTGCTATTGTGTTACATTTTAATGCAATGATTTACAAATGTGAGCACTTAAAGACTTCAATACAACTCTTGACACTTTTTCCACTTCATAATGTTTATGGGAGTTCATCTTTTTTGCTATCACTTTAGCTTTTCGAAAAAAGGTGTCAAGCATAAAATTAACTGTAAGCTGAGGGTCTTCCTAAAAGCATATATGGCTTCCAAATAAGGTGGAGACATTCAGATGACATCATCTAGCAACGCCACACAGATAACATACACGATGGTAAGCCTCAACTGATAATTCATCAAGATAACTTGAATATTAACAACGTTGTAATTAAGCAGTCGCCATTACGCACTCAGTCCATGGCTGCGTACTGCTTAATCAGGCGATTAATCGGATTGTTCATCCCGCTTGAAATATTTTGCTTAATTGTCCACCTGATTACTCCGGACAACTAAATGCCGATAATCATTTTTCAGAACACTGAATACAAAGACATTTCTAAACATAGATATAAGATATATTTAATGTTACATCTAGTTTGTCAAAGAATAGAATCTCTCATATATAAGCCAAAGATATCTTCAAAATTAAGTTACATAAAAAAAAGTAGTTTTCTCTACTTCGTTTGATGTTATAAATTAAAGGAAAATCCTAAGTTTGTGTTTATGCCCAAGCGAAAATTTAGCACAACCAAGTCGATACCTGTTGGAAGACTAATGTAATAGACAGCCGTGAAATAACATATAGATAAAGAGTTCTTCCCACCTTTTACTTGAAGATTCTTCATTTTAAACGTTCAAAAGTAGTAAAAAGTCACTTCAGATTATTTTTCTAATGAAACATTCATTTCCAATCTAGAATTTTCTTGTAACTTGAGTCCGTGGATGAGTGGGTGTTGTTGAGGCAAGATGTGCAAGAAAATATATCCTAAAACCTTATTTTCCACGGCCATCAAAGCATCAAAAATGCAAGTAGGACGCACATGTCAAAACTCAAAAGTCCATAATTTCACACGACAAAGCGGGGGTGAGTTCGTAAACTCTAATGATACACAGAACAGGCAAAAAGAAGGTCCAAATTAGCATGTAAGACTTTCATTTTATCAAAAACTTACCCGCTCAGACTCCTTCAAATGAAGGCTTTCTGTGGTTGTAACTTTATTTGTGTCCATCTTCCTTTCTCCAGTACCTGGTGGAGGTGGCT
The DNA here is from genome assembly GCA_036927795.1 of Iris macrosiphon. Lineage (NCBI taxonomy): Eukaryota > Viridiplantae > Streptophyta > Magnoliopsida > Asparagales > Iridaceae > Iris > Iris macrosiphon. Next base: position 185,705,845 of record JAYESA010000003.1, on the reverse strand, counting down.
GTGTAGGACGCTGAAGGGGAGGTGGAGGTGGTGGGGGAAAAAGTGTATGAAGTGATTCTTTAGGAGGCGGCCCGGGAGGTGGCGGTGGCACCATGGGTAGGGGCACCGGGGCACTTGATATTGTGTTTGGCTTGGGTGGTCCAGGAGGTGGTGGATGTAAGGGTATAGATGGAGCTACTTTAGAATCATCAACAGGGTTCAATTCATCAGAGTCGGGCAAAGGTGGTGGCGGAGGGGGTGGTGGTACAGCCAGAGAGCCATCGTCAGGCTCTGACTTAGAAGTTGATGCTCCATCATCTGATGAAGGCAGTGGTATTCTAGGACCTGAAACAAGTAGCAACAAAAATGTATGAGTAAATAAAGCAGGAAGAATTAAAGGAAGAAAATTACAGAAAAAAATATACGAAGGAGATAAGTTAATCGACCTATTGAAGATTTATACATAGGAGGCTTTCCAGGAGGTGGTGCTCCAGTCGGGTTTAGTGTAGGATGATAGTACACCGAATCCTGCATCCACAATCTGGTTAGTATGTCTAAGCAGAAACTAGTTAGGGATGTACGTAGAATAGGAGAAAGATACCTCAGGCTTTGGATGTTTAGCCCTCTCCTCTTCTTCTGCACTAGTTCGTCTCCGAGGGGGGGCTAAGTGGCTGTGAAGAAGGTAGTAGACATTATGCAAAAGAATACAAAAAAAATGTAATAGACATTATGCTAAACAATACAAAATCATGAAAGCAGCATAATAATTCATGAAATGACCAAAGGTCGGCTAACCAAATGGTTGAGACCTTAGGTATGGAAGGGGAAGTCCTGAATTTGGCCCTTATTCTAAAAAAAAACAAGAAAATGAAGTGAAACAATGAGATGAAACTCACCTGAACATAACCGGTGCCTCACCTTTATCACGCAGTTTCTCTTCATATTCCTGATCAAAAGCAAAGAACGTAAGATACACCAAAAAGTAACCGAAAAGGGATCATGAGCTGAAAAACTCACAAAAAACATAAAGCTTATTGATACCCAAGAACCTTAATTCCCGTTTGTTGAACATCAAATGTAAGTTATCATTTTATCCCAATTTATTTAAGTGGATCATTCATAAAATCTTTCTTCAATTCTTGCACCATAGTTTTTAGGGACTAGTTTCCTTTTTCAATATCCGTTAAACCAGGTATTAGACAGTTTAGACCACAGCGTGTTAGGGTTTGAGCCGAGTCAATTTCAATCATTTCAAGCCTCCTATATATATTTCTAATAACCCTTTTTATTCTCAAATCATGGAAGATAAGATGCTGTGTAGGCATTAGCTGCTAAAAATCTTGTGGAACCAACAACCCTTAGGGAGAAAGGGCAGATCTGGCCGAGGGCAGTGAGGCAACATTGGATGGCTAAGGTATGCGACTCTGATCCCTTTCTTCCTTTTTGTATCAGTTATTTTTCATGCTTTTGTCGGTGTTCCTCTCTGTCCCTCCCCCATCTCTTTTCATTTTCATTGCTAGTGAGAGTTTTCAGCAAGTATCAGCCGAAACTGGCAAAAACCTATAGAAACTATATATAAACAGAAGGCCAATAACGAGCTTTTATGGCAAATACTTTTTTTTCTAACAGTCTCAGCTCAGGTATGTTAAAATCTTTCAAAAGGGTGATGCATATGGGTATCAACCATTGTTTCAGACAATGTATGCCAAAGGCATAATAATAAACCTGATATTTAAAGAATTAAGAAGATTACGGCTTTATAACTATAACCAGTATAAATAACTGAATGCAAAGAAAGGTTTGAGAAAAATGAAAAATACGACATAAATGATAACTCTAGAAGACATAAGAAAGAAGATATCACTCCATAACTATTTGAATAGGAAAAATGGAAGAAATTCTCTAAGGGAAACTTGACTAATGAATAGTAAAGGTTAAGGTTCAGAATTTTTTTCTAATAATGACATCAAATAATAGAATAATTTAACATATAAGGATAGGATGCCATTCTAAGGATTGAGTAGTTGGTCCTCTCCACTTATAATGCATCTTTTCTTCTTCACAATTATCACATCAGTGACTAAATGGCACAGAATCATTAAGCTTCGTCACACCAATACCATCTCTTGTGCAATGGATAATTATATTATGCTTCTATCTATGCCCACGACAATTATTATAGACTAACATGCAGATTACATAGTAAGCCGACCTTAATCATTATAGATGTTCCCTATATCTCATAAAAGCTTCCTAACACTAAGCCCAAATCTAATGTGCCAGCAATGACTATTACCAACTGCCCATGCATGTTATATATCTTACCGACCATAACTAAGCTATCACATTGCATGATATGTTCCCTATACCCAATAGCAAATAATTCGAGCTGTAAACACGGAGTACATATATTTGGATTCGCAAGTCCTCACTATTACAGTTCAGGGCAGTTTCATGGTTTAAGATGCCAGCCTAAAGGTGACCTAAAGCAGGAGAATGTCCTTGAACTGTGTGAACTATGAAAGGAAGCATCAAGCAAGAGACATGGAAGAAAAGGTGCTTCCATAATTGTTGAGATCCCCAACCTATTTTCAATGCTAACATAATGTTGAGTATATTATAGGGGCTATGGAAGAAAGGTAAAGGATCTTAATTTCTGAAAACAACTTGTAATGTGATCCAGAATAGAAGACGTCGTAGGCTATCACTTTCATCAAGGTGCATCCAAGGGTTATAGGAAGTGATTTTAATAAACATCAAACTGAAAACAGCTCAATTTCAGCACATTAGTACCAAATTAGGGCTAAAGTGTGATCAAGTCACAGAAATTGAAATGTATTTATCATATTCGTTTCCAATTCAAGTAACGCTACATCTGTATACCAACATAAGTATTCAGAATTACATAACAAATCAAACATGTAAAACTTTAAAAAAGGAGCACCAATAAAAAGTACAAAGAGTAAGGTAGGATAATCCAAGTGGAACCTAAGCTATCAAGGATGAATAACAAGAAAAGTAAAGCAAAGTCTCCAAAATCTTCCTTGAGGGCAACCCAGAAATCCAAAACCTTTCATACACGAATTTGAAGGTTCTAGAAAACACCAACCCACCAAGTGGCCAAAATGGGAGGGGTAGAAAGAACTGGAGGAAGATGTTTGGACTTTGGAGAAGAAATAAAGCACACGAGAACTTCACACTTTGAGCAATTGCATGTGATCTTCTCTGTTCTACACTTAAACGCCATCCAGATTGCCCTTTTAAGGGTTCAGAAACTCTAGCTAACTAATGCCTTCAACTTCCAATAGCTTCAGGACTCATCATATATCCAAATGCAGATCTAATTGACTGAAACCGACTAGATCCACTTCTTAACAAACCCCGTCAATCAAAACAGTAATCAAGTCAAACCTGAAATCCACACTGGGTCACACTTGAACCATTATGAGAACTGGACAAATATGATCAGATAATGAGCTTAAGCTAAACTAAAAACACTTGAACATGAACACAAAGCATTACCCATCAATCTAAAATTCCTAATCCCATTACGATAATGATTGTCAACCATATCAGAGTCAACTCAACATAACCCCCACCCCACCCCACAAAAAAGGCCAAATATAATTATAAATTCATAATAATGTTTACTATGAGTACTACTAATTTACTAAATGTGTTAGACCATGGATAAGATAACATAAGCAATCCCAAGGAGAAGTCAGAAAATCACAGGATAAGCTTACGGTGCACTGAATAGGCATTAGTTTCTCTGGAGCACAATGATAGCTGGCATTTCAAGAGCAGCACTATTATGTCCAACGCCATATCTAGTAAAGTGAATTAAACAAAAAACTTCTTCCATACTGTCTACCTGGTAACTAGGCCCCTAACTATGATGCCCATATATCATTGGAAATTCAGCTCAATTAGATCTAGTTGATTTAACAAATAAATTTTTTCTTGTAATTTGAGGATATCGGCTCAGCTTTTGGTGTTATGGATCACATCAAAATTAGAAATTTTATTGTTGCTCCTCATAGTGCCTCAAACATTGTTGCAACCATCAAATAGGGCTTCACAAAGTGCTTCTGTACAGAGTGATAAGGAGTATTCCCACAGGTAGTTGACTTGAGGATAAAGAAACAACAAGCTTGGGAAGTAATTTTAGCTTTTCTTATGCCCTAATAACAAAACAAGGAGACTGCTATATATGTACTACTTTTCATAGACAAGTTATAAGACCCTAAGCAATATTTTAAAGTTGCCAAAAAAAAGTGAAGGCCGGGGTCCCTGGCCACCTAGGCGGTGTAAAGTTCAATTTTATTGTCTCCCTTTCCCTTGTCCTTCACTCAACTTTTCTCTCTTCTTTTCCTTCTCCAACTGATTGCTGCTGCAGCCGCAGCCAACAGAAGGTAAAAGGAAAAGAGAGGGGAGGAGAAAAGTGAGAAAGAATGGCAAGAAACATTAAGTGACAACAGCAGATGCTGGCAATGCGAGCAATCTGGTAAAAGGGAAACAGCAGCAGAGAGGGAAGAGTGGAGCAGAGAGAGAAATGGAAATCAGGTGACAGCCTTTGTGCTGAGCCATTTTCACACAAGTTGACAACCAAATTAGTAATATGAATATTGTTTGGATAACTTATTTATGCCTTGGCTTGAAACACATTAGTTACTGTAACTAGCTTTAAGAGTCTTTACCTGATGTCTTTATTCAGCACATCGAATAGAATGAGTGCTTCCCATAAATGAAGGGGGGAAAGATAATTTGATTATCTGTAAATGTACAGAACTTTTAAAGGTAAATGTGTGATAATACAAGTCAATTGACCAAAATAACTAACTAATCTATTCCTTACTCTAAATTTAACAAGAATCAAGTTCGTGATAGCAAACATGAAACTTGAACATCCTTCAACAATAAAAGGGTTCATCTAAGATGAATATGAAAACAGACAGACCATAATGAAAGAACATTAATGATTATGCTTAATAACTCCCAAGTCAGAAATCTTGACAGTATTTTGGCTTGTAATATCTGAATGGTATTATTAGTGAACATCATATGTACATGTTAAGTCACTAAGTTGAACTGGGATCTGTATGTTTTCTTGAAGCACTTATGGTAATGTCATATTGGTTGAGTGCTGAGCCCAGCTGAGTCTGGCTGGGTACTTACCCGATTTAAAAAAAGTCATTACTCAGAAATAAAAACTTTGGACTTGGTAAAAATAGATCTTCTTTCAAAATAAATACATTACCTTCCTTTTCTTCATAACCATGTTTAATGTGTCCTCAAGCTGCCTTTTCTTATGCTTTCTAGCCTTGTCCAAAGCACCATCTGCTTCTGCACCAACAAATGATATCTATGTCAATTGTTTCATACATCAAACATCCTTACACTAAGCTTTGCAGTTAAATTAAGCAATTTATTTTCAGTAAGGAGGATAAAGAAATCGAAGGAAACTATTGAAAGTAACAAAAAAGTACTTAGTTCTGTCAAAAACTGACATGTCTTTTTTTCCAGAAAACTGAGTAACTTTCCCAACTCAGGCCTTTCTTCACTTAACAGTTCAAACAAAACTCTACAGTTAATTATTTAAGCAGTTCCTCTACACATACAATTCAGACGTTGCGTGATCCCCAGGGTAACAATGAAAGTTCTAATTCTAGTGACTTAGTTCCCCACTGGTAAAGGTCACGTGCTTTAGGCTTGAAGCTCTCAGGATCTGCAGAGGTTAATTTCAGATACAAAACTCAGAAGTTATATAACACTCAAGATTTAAAGAAAAGATCAAACTTGGATCATTATTTACTAATATACAAGAGTGGTGAGGCCTGTACCAGACTACCATGTTAGCAGTGATGAAATAAATCCACTATTCCCAATGTAGTAGTTGAGACTCGAGAAGATCAAACTTGGATCATTATTTACTAATATACAAGAGTGGTGAGGCCTGTACCAGACTACCACGTTAGCAGTGATGAAATAAATCCACTATTCCCAATGAAGTAGTTGAGACTTGAGAAGGACAGGAAATAAAAAAATTCAACATATTTGCTAGAGTGGCTGCTAAAATTCACCAACAATCATTACAATATACATACAACTATATATCAGCCATTCACATATACTCCAGAAAATAAAACAGCAAAATGATTGACAGAACAAGAATATTCAAGTTATAATTTTGTGAGACTCACTCATCATCTCTAACTTCTCGATCTGCTCCTTGATAGTCTCGGGATCCTTTTTCAGAATTCCAACCTCTCGAACTTTCTTCCTTTCCTTTTTGTTCTGAAACATAAATTGTGATCTAATGAGGAGAACTGTGATCTAATGTATAAATCCTTAACAAAATTAAAGCTTCAAACTATAGAAATTAAGATGTAAAACTATAGCAACCTATTGAATAAAAGATCTAGCTCAACTTAATATTCCAGTAATAGCACATCTGACTATCTGAGTATATATATTGCAAAACAGGACCAGAAATGTGCAAAGTACACATATACATTAAATATGTTTTCATGAATATCTTAACAGTAACGAAAGAATAAAATCCAGGCAGTCATTTTGTTATTAATTTATAAAGTTAAGAGAAGATTACATAAAAGACCTTCATTCTCTAAGCCATTGTTTGGATGCAGAATTGTGGAATTTGCTAATTCCTGAGAGAAGAACTAGACTAATTGGTGAATGAATGGATTCCACAACTACTTCCCGCCAACCCCCAAATTAATAAATCACAAAAATTATATACTTCTAACTATTGATATTTCCGTGTCCCAGGAATTAGGAACTCTATTTCCTTGATTGGGCCCTCCCAAAATCTAGGTATTAGTCAAAAGTATAAAAAGATGAGAAATTCGAAAGTTTTTTTTACTGGAATTGACGAATTATAATCCCATGGTGTATCAAAATAGTGGTTGGAAGGAATTAGATCATAATTCCTCACGATAATCCCAGTATCAGAATGGTACTAAGGCCTTCTTCAATGGGGGCTCTTTAAAAAAATCTATAATAGAGCCTCTCCATAGTAAAAAAAAATCTATCCAATGATGGGGGTTTCTATCTAAGGCTCTATCCTAGGCGGAAAATATTGAATAAAGGGGCTCTATGAGGGGCTCCACATGTAGAGAGCCCTTCATAGAGTTTTTCTGTCTCTGTGGCATATGAAAATGGGTCCCACGTAAATATTTACTAGCCATATTATAATGAAAGCCGTTTTTTTAATGCCACGTAGGATAGGAATAAATATAGAGACCATCTATTGGAGAGATTTTTTTTATAGCTGGATTTCTATATGGAGAAAATGTCACATAGACATAGAAGCCTTCTTAAAAGGGCTTGACACATATGATAGAAACCCAAAAATAGGGATAACGGTTGAAGAAGGCCTAAGAATCCTTTAGAAATAGAAATATCAAGAAGAGCTTAAGAGCGTGAAATTTCAAAAACCTTCCCATGGATGAAAGCCTGCTACTTGGATGTTCAGACTTGGCAAATAAAAGTTTGTGTGGCATACCCACATTTAGGGGTGAGCAATTATCGGTTTTTGGACCGAAACCAGCCCGAACCGAGGGTCAGTTTTGAAAATATCGGATCAGAGTTCGGTTTTGAGTTCTGGAAATATCGGATTTGCGGTTCGGATGTCAGGTTTGGACTTCGGTTACCCAACCAAACCGAAAACCGAAATGGTTTTCTGATGCAATTACATTTTTACCCTCACTTCTTATATATACCTAAAAACCCTAACATTCTCTCTCCTCTCCTCCATTATTTCTTTGCTTCCGCCGCTCTCTCTCCGAGTCTCTGAAGACTCTCTCCACTCTCCAAAGAACACCATCTCCGGCTCTCTCCATATCCCTTCCCTCTCTGAGCTCTCTCCCTCCCTCTCTCTAGATCTAAACCAACCCTTCCCTCTCTGAGCTCCCTCTCTCTCTCTCTCTCTCTCTCTCTCTCTCTCTCTCTCTCTCTAGATCTAAACCTAGATCTACGAAGGATTTGGATCGGAACCCTTGTTATCCGACAATCCGACAATCTGACGTCTCGACTCAATGAGGCTAGAACAATATATCCGAGCACTCCTAAGTTATAATCTTTATTTTTTTTTTTCATTTTTTTCTATTAACTAACCTTCTTGTTCTTGCAGGAATCTTGGTTCCTCAATCTCTAGATCTGTGGGTAACATCTTTTTTAACTATCCTTTTTTTAATTTTTATTTCCTTTCCTTTATGTTCCTGCACTTAGCTCTTTTTTTTATCATTGGGTCCCTTCTTTTTAGTGATTATATAATACAGGTTTTGACAGTTCAAAAGTTGGGTGGGAACAAAAAGGTGCTTCCAGTTGGCCAAACGATGACTAACATTTACTTTACATTGATTTGTTGTAAAAGTTTGTATTTGTAAACTGGTCAATTTTTTTGTATTTGTAAAATGGTGTCTATGGTGCCTATGCTGTAATAGTGTAATTCCAGAACATTATGCAAACTGGTGCCTATGGATGCATAATGCATACTGGTGCCTATGGTTGCATTATGCATACTGGTGCCTAATGCTTAAGTTGTAAAATGGTGTCATGTTGTATTGTGGAGGTCAAGCATGAAAAATCTATGTTACGTTGTATTGGAGGTCAAGCATGTAAAATGGACCAGTGGTGCCTAAGTCCTGCAAACTGTAAAATTTTCAAGTTTGTCTATAAATCGTATTTTCAGGCCCAGCCCAATGGAACCCCATAAATTTATCTAAGTGCCGGCCCGGCCCATTGACCCAGAAAACCGAACCAACAGAAAACCGAACCGGTTTTGTTCAGTTCTATTTTGTTCGGTTTTTTACAAAACGGTTCGGTTTGCGGTTTTGACATTTACGGTTTCCGGTTTTTTCAGCTTTCAGAAAACCGGTTCGGTTTGAACCGAACCGATGCTCACCCCTACCCACATTGTAATATTTTGGATGGTCGCATTTAACTCTGACAAATGATGTTGTGTGACCATTATTTGGCGTGACTAATTGACACGGTCAACAAAAGTTTAATACGATGAAAGACTAGTTGTCACACTCACACAATGGTCACACCAGTTATTGTCAAACAAGCATTTTTGTAGCGTAAGCAGACTCCGATTCAAGATGGATCTTCCACGTATTTGTGTTTAAGCCAATGTCTAGTGGTTCATAATTATGAAGTTCAAACTATGAAGACAAATTAATGTTATGAGGAAGTAGATATCAACTGTGAAGTTCAACAAATCAAAAACAACTATCTAGGGGCAACAAAGCACACTACTGAAATCTTAAAAGTATTAGCTGGACACGGATACCTTATCATGACCTAAGTCTGAGTGTGGAATTAAAGATGAATCATAAACCAGAACAAAGTGAATTTCTCTCAAGCACAAACTAGAACAAAAAATATTTTGAGATAGATTTATTGTATAGACAAGAAAACAATCTTCTGCACTTTTTAAGCACATCTTCAAGTCGCGCCAGTGGTTCACGATTCTAAAGTTTACTGTATATTGATAAGCATGTCAACGAACTAAAAGTCACTCGTCTTACCTAGTGGTTTCGCTTGATAATGAAAGAAATGAAAAGTAAGCATTGACATCATTGTCATCAAAGCCTTACTCCATCAAAATGGGATCAGCGAAGGAGCAGAAATATAAATCTGGAAAGCCAAGGGCACTTACATTGACATCATTATCATCAAACCTTCTTTTCATCAAAACGGGTTAGCAAACGAACACAAATCTAATCAAAGAAAGCTTGAAGTTTCTAAGTTTTCTTACAATGTGGACTTGTAGATGTGGTATGTTGCTCCTATTATTGGTCCTTTGCCTTGGCTTAATCAGGGATATCGAACGATTGATTCAACAGATTCGCAAACCAGATCAGCAAATTAGCCTTTAACAATGAACGGAGTACAAGAAACTTACTACCACTATCTTCCCCATCCCTCTCTCTTGAATCCATAGATTTATCAACACAGTATCAGGTCAAACTTGCCATAGTATCAGACCTTGGATTTACCTCTCTTTCTAACAGTGGCTTTCTCCCTTTATTATTTATTTTCTTGCTCATTGTATTGTCATCCTTTCTTCTTGAATTGGAATAACATGTATCGTTCTCCCATGTCTTCATTTTTAGTTCATTTATTTCTAGGTTTTCTCTAGGGTTCCCATTTCTTTTTCTTCGTTTTTTGTTCTTACATACTAAGCTCCTTTTCTAGTGTATGTTCTCTTTTCCTTGTGTCTTCACTTCTTGTCTCTCTTTTCTCTTAAGTTTCTCTAATTTGTTCGTCTATTGAATTTTAGTCCACGGTATGTTAGTTTATTTCTCATGTTTGACAATCCTTGTTTATGGAGAACAAACCCCACAATAAGCTTGTTTCTTATTTCATTTGTATGCATCCAGTTCATTAGGATTTTTATTTCATTTAACACCCATTCCCATAGGGCTTTCAATCATCTTGTTCCATTTCATCTCCCTACAGGGTTTCCATTGTTTGCAGGGTCTTCATAAGATTCTACCTACAATCTTGAGTGTTTGGTATTTGGATCTTAGAATCTACGGTCATTTATTTCTTCGTGGGTTTTAAAACCAAGACATATGTTTGTGGATTTTCATTTCCATAATCCTTGTTTTCTTCGTTTATTTTAAAAACCAAGTCATAAGGTTGCGAATTTCCAAATTCACTATCATTTTTTATACTTGAGTTATATAAATCCACAATTGTTTGTCTTCATAGATTTTCATAATCTACAATCATTTGTTTGCTTGTGGATTTTCTAATCTACCATCATTGATCTAATTGGAGTTCCCAACTTTACAAAATACAAATATTTAAGATCCAGCTTGGTTTCATCTGGAACATATCAAGCAAAGTATCTTCTTAGGTTCATGTTTTTTCTTTGATAAAGAATTGTTTTTTGTCTCTCAAGATCAATCTAGTGGAGTCTAAGTTTGCACATGGGGTAATTTCCACTGAGACATCTATCTCCCTCGGATAACAAGTTTCAATGTTGGTGTATCAATCTTCTTTGAAACAGGTTTCCTATCGTCAATTTAAAGATATTGGGTGTTTCTACACGTTTGGAGACAGACAGGCTATGATATGCAGGACACTTCTACCTGCTAAAATATGTCGTGTGACACGACAAGTGTGTCCATCCATATAGTTACCATTTTTATTTGTGTTCATCACTTGCACAGTTGTGTTTTTATGACTTGAAAGATGAAGAGGATTAAGTCCATAGTTTAGAATATACTATAAAGTTTCAATGGTCCTCATTATCACTTATTTTCTTTCTTAATATCCAAAAACAAACTCAAACACATTAAAACATTCATGTTAAATAAATGTATATTTACACGTCTAGACTTCGGAAATTTGTCTCATATCCATGTCAAAGTACGAAAATCATGCCAGTCTAAACTCATCATAGCAATTAGGGCAAATTTGGAACACCAATGTTCATGAAAGCTCGTGATCCTTTCAATTATCCAGTTATAGATTTTTACAATATTTTTCTATGGAGTAAAGTCTTACAAGTTTAGAGTTTGAATCTAAGTAGTTGGAGTCTTTTATGCACCCTATTGGCTATTTAAGTGTTTGTTCATGGACATCAATGTTTATATCATTCATGTAGCAAACTTTGTAATAAGTAATACAGCTTGAAGGGGAGTACAAGCATTGACAGTGTGCATAGTCAAAGGGGATGACCATTCCTGCAGATATCGTTCTCAATACCTTGGCGGCTCGGCCTGCCTTGGTTAGGTTGGTAGTCAGCAACTTTGACAGAATGGTTCAGAGAATTAATTTACTTAAGTATACTAGGATATTTTATATACGTGTGGTGTTTGGTTACTTAATGATAATGAAAGGAGTACAAGAGGCTTTGCCTTTATTCTCTTCCCTCTCCTTCACATGGCATCCTACATTTTTAATATCCTAGCAGAACATTAGATTTTTAAACTACAACCAACTGCATATACAAAGTGAAAAGGATAGGGAAAAAAACATCCCTATGCGGCTCTGCCAGATTGGCAAATTGTTGCAACTTGAATCAACTAACACAATTAAGCCAACTTTCTAACAAAGAAAATTATGGGCGAGAAATATGTCGGAATAACAGGAAGGCTAGTTAGCAGGTCGGAGAACCGGACCAATTGTCATGCACTTCAAGCTCATGCAGCCAGAAGAAACTCCTAAAATTGTAAAAAACTTCAAACCACAATTTAAATTTCTTTTCTCGAAACTTTAGAACTGAGTTAGGAAGCAAAATCACCACAAACAACAATTCAAATATCCCTTTTGCTGTAAGCAATAAACTATTAATCCAGCTTCCTTCAAAAGAATCAAAATTAAAATTTGAAACAATAACCCTAAAAAACAAACATGTAGCTACTGTTTGCTAAATCCACATTTCATGAGTCAACCAGCCCTTGTTGAATATAATTGTTCCATTTTCAACAAGCACAAAGTTTAGATTATCTCATTCAAAAAGCATCTGCCAGAGTTTTGTAATTATAGTTTATAGAACAATTTGATGTAACCCTCTCCCTCGCTATCAAAAACTACAAGAAGTAAATACTTTCGAAGGTGGAAAAAATAATTATTCAAGTCTAATCAGTGTCATGAAGATCACATAATAAGCTCACGAGTCTTTTCATTTTGATCTAAATCATGATAATCTGTCTTATTTCACTATTTTTACTCTCTAATATCTAAACCATCAAATGTTTAATATCTAAGCCAACAAATGTTCTCTCTAGTTACCTCCTGTATATCAATTGGATCATATTCTCTTTCATGTGTACTCCCCAACTAGGAATGAATTATATATGTTGTCTTTTAGAAACTGAATATGTTAAACCCTTATCTTTCGATAGTATCCCATGTTTTGAGTCATGTTTTCCTCTATTTTTCACTCCAAACTAAAACTTGTGCTTTTAGGGAAGTGGCCAAGAAGGGTAACTTATTCATTCTAACAAAAAAGAATATGGAGTGCTCAAGGATCAAATACATCTGAACTTTGCTTTCACCTCTCGTTAGTTCTCCTCAAGGCATACTCTGAATCCATTAGTTTTCCTCGAGACATAATCCGACTCCAATACTTGAGCTTTTATCTCTTCATAACTATCATCCACTATATTATGCGATAAAGCAAAAAAGCTTTTGTAGTATAGTCCTCTAATTTATGACCGATCAAAACAAGCTTTTGTACCACATAATATGGGTGCCAATCGAGCACATAAATACGCGCCTTCATCTTCCAACTATTCAAGTCTAATCAGCGTCGTGAAGATCACGTAATAAGCTCATGAGTCTTTTCATTTTTCTCTACATCATGATAATCTGTCTTATTTCACTATTTGTACTCTCTAATATCTAAGCCAACAAATGTTATCGTTATCTCTAGTTACCTCCTGTATATCAATTGGATCATATTCTCTTTCATGTGTACTCCCCAACTAGGAATGAATTATATATGTTGTCTTTTAGAAACTGAATCTATTAAGACCTTATCTTTCAATAGTATCCCACGTTTTGAGTCATGTTTTCCTCTATTTTTTAACTCCAAACTCAAACGTGTGCTTTTAGGAAGTAGCCAAGAAGGGTAACTTATTCATTCTAACAGAAAAGAATATGGAGTGCTCAAGGATCAAATACATCTGAACTTTGCTTTCACCTCTCGTTAGTTCTCCTCAAGGCATACTCTGAATCCTTTAGTTTTCCTCGAGACATACTCCGACTCCAATACTTGAACTTTTACCTCTTCATAACTACCATCCACTATATCATGAGATGAAGCAAAAAAAAACATTTGTAGTATAGTCCTCTATTTTATGACCGATCAAAACAAGCTTTTGTGCCACATAGTATGGGTGTCGATCGAGCAGATAAATAAGTGCCTTCATCTTCAAACTATAAAATTGATGTATGTTTTAGGTCCTTCGATCCAACAAGCAGCATTTGGCTGAGGGCTCCTATCTCAAGCAACAATCAGAAGATTAATCAGTGTAATAAAAAGGATCAACCGGTCAAGTAATCGAGCACTTAATCTAATTAATTGAGTGGCCAATTTATAAATAAAAATCTAAGTGGCCCCGTAAATTTGATTAACCCCATCGAGTAATCTGATTAATTGGTAACCACCATGTAACTAAAGCGTAACACCGGGAGTACCTATCAACAGGCAAAGTCTACTATAATCAATTATGAAGGGTTTCATCTTCATATCGATCAAAACCCTAAAACAGCAATTCCTATAACAATTCACCAGCATTGACGAATGAAAGGAAGAAGAAGCAATATCCTCATCAAATAACCCAATTTCATAATTAGGGTTTCCAACTACAATCGATCAAGAACACTAGAAGGTTGCAACTTTCTCCACTATCTACGGAAGAAAAGAAAAAAAAAACAACGAATCACCCATAGCAAATCGCTGCATGAGCATTATGCTCAAGAAATAATCCCCAACAACCTACTCTGGCAATTAGTGTTTCCATCTACGGTCAATCAAAACCCTACATATCACAACTTTCTTCACTGTCCGTGGTGAAAACAACAGAATCGATCGAATCGATGATACGTAAAGAAGGAAAGGGGAGATTGGAAACCCTAGGGGAAGAAATTGTTGGAAAGAGGAAGAGGGGGGACTTACTCTTTTGAGCTCCTTCTTCCGGAGCTCCTTCCGGTAGGCATCGGTGGGGTTCATCACCTTCCCTCCCTTCGTCGTCTTCATCTTCTCTCTCCTCTCTCTCTCTCTCTCTCTCTCTCCTCCTTTTGAAGGGTGCTCTCTTTATCCAACTTTTGTTGGAACTTTTGGGCCTAATAATACAGGATCAGGGATCATCGTGGTTGCAGTCGAGTCGTGACGAAAGAGGTCACGGCCCGTGCAAATTAAGGCAAATTATAAGGGCACTGCACATTTTACTCGGGGCTAGCCCATTGAAAAATAAAAAAAAATTACAAATTTGCTATCATGAAAGTTACTCGGGGCTAGCCCACTGTTATAATCAGGACTGTCAAAATTTTGGCAGTCCTACCACTTGGAAGGACTGTCATAATTTTGACAGTCCCACAAGCTATGTGGACTGTCAAAATTTTGACAGTCCTAATTTTAACCCACTGAAAATTTTATATAAAACTAGGACTGTCAGGATTTTGACAGTCCCACAAACAATGAGGACTGTCAAAATTTTGACAGTCCTCATTTTAATTGTCAGAATTTTTTTTAAGTTTATTTCTATTTAGTTAGTTTTGGATTTTGATTTTTTTTTATTTAGTTTAACATCCAAAATAAAATATGTTATCATTGAACAAAATAAAAAATCTACCGTACGAATATTACGTCTGCCGTCGATCAGACTTCAAACGGCCATAACTATTTGTTTTCAAATCGTTTTTCGTCACACAATAGGTCTATTTGTATGTTTTCGACGAGAGTAACACAATTCGTGTAGAGAGAATTTTCATCCGAAGTAAGACGTACATATTACGGGCAAAAATATAAAATATAAAACTTTAAAGTATCATAACTTTTGACTGGGAGATCGAAACAAGCTCCAGTTTGAGCCAAAATGACCGTTTCACCGTTTGACGGACTTCCCAAATTTTTAGAATCGCAAAAAAAACGATGTTTCGACCTCCAAATCTTACTTTTGGTAATTTTTTTTTTTTTTTTACAAAATATTTAATGTACCAATAATAAATTTACTATTTTAAATAACAGAATACTTTAATAAATTTTAAGGATAGAAATTTGGGATTTTGATATATATCGACAACTGAGTTAATTTATTTTAATTTTTTGTTAATTTTAAAATTTCGATTGGAAGGACCGTCAAAATTTGACAGTCCTAAAAATTTCGACATATATTTTTAGGACTGTCAAAATTGTGACAGTCCTAGTATAAAGTAGGACTGTCAAAATTGTGATAGTCCTTAACTTTACCCACTGTCTGTAAGCACAGTTATATGTAAGTTTAGGACTGTCACAATTTTGACAGTCCTAGTATTTACTAGGACTGTCACAATAGTGACAGTCCTAAACTTTACCCACTGCAGAATTTAACATCCATGACTGTATAAATGTCTAGTCCTATAAGTATACAGGACTGCAGAATTTTTCACAGTCCTAAATTTTTTGGACTGTTGAAATGCCTACAGTCCTATATAAATTTAGGACTGTAGAAAATTCTACAGTCCTTAATATACATAGGACTGTCGATTTTCCTACAGTCCTAAATCTATATAGGACTGTAGAAAAATCTACAGTCCCGTCCGATACTGCTCGACATTGTCGACGATTCTCGACATTTTATGACCTAAAATCGTGTTCGATTCTCGACATTGTCGACTTTGGGAGCCATCGACAAGGAGGACGAAGTCTCGGAGAGTTGGAGAGTTCCGCCGGCGGGAGGGGAGAGGGCTCCGGTGGGGTGGGGAGGGTTTGGGAGAAGGGTTTGGGAAAGTGGGCTAGCCCCAAGTAAAATAATGGGCTAGTGTGAGTAAACTTTGCTCAATCCTGGGCTAGCCCCAAGTAATATGTGCAGTGCCCTTATCAAAAGCCCAAATTAAATGGGTCCAAACAAGTTATGGATTATTAACACTAATCTCCTCCATATTTTATGTTTATTACACTTTTTTAAAATAATTACACAGATTTTTTCTATGTTTTATAATTTATTTTCAAAATTATGATGGTTAGTTTAATAACTATTTACAGAAAATATGAAACATAGTGGACGTCTGTGTAATTATTTTTAAAATAAAAAAAATTCAGTAATAAACATAAAACATAGGATAAGTTAATATAAATAACCCAAAAGAATATTCAAATTATAATTATTACAAAACTATACTGAAACATACCATCGTTCTTCGTGCCAAGTCATAGGCTTCTTGGGCCGATATGATTAATTTACAGAAAATTTACTGTAGCGAAATAAATTTATATTAAATTCATGTAAACGAAATAAGTTTGGAAAATTTTAAAAAAAAATCAGAGTCCGCCAACAGTATTGACGGAAAACACAATTGCTGTACACGTACGCAGCAAAAAAATAAAAAATAATTTAATGTGGGCCCCACGGCCAATTTTTGCCAACTGTGTTGGCTGAAATTGGGGGGGGGGGGGGGCAATTTCAGCCAACATAGTTGGCGAAAATTGGCCGTGGAACCCGCGGTTTATTTTTTTTGTTTTGTTTGGTTTGTTTGCTTAGTTTGGTTTGATTGATTTTTTTTTTTTGTTTATTTTAATTAGTTAAATTTTTGTTTTATTTATTTTATTTTATTTTGTTTTGTTTTGTTTTGTAATTAGATTTAAGAAAATTTATTTTAACGAAATAAAATTAAAATAAATTAATTGGAAAGAAATATTTAGAAATATTTTTCGAAATTTTGTTTCCAAAGCATCAAAATTTGTATAAATTTTATCTAAAGCATAGAAGTTAAAAAAATTACGAAAAAATATCAATATCAATTGGACGTTTATATTTATAAATATTATATTTTTTTCGTCGTCAACAGACGTTAAAATAATAATAATAATAATAATCTGCCGTAAGAATATTACGTCTGCCGTCGAGCAGACTTCGAGCGGCCATAACTACTTGTTTTGAAATCGTTTTTCGTTAAATAATAAGTCGATTTTTATGTTTTCGACGAGAGTTACAAAAATCGTGTAGAAAAAAAAATTATCCGAAGCAAGACGCACATGTTACAGGCAAAAATATAAAATTTAAAACTTTAAAGTATCATAACTTTTGACTGAGAGATCGAAACAAGCTTCAGTTTGTGCCAAAATGACCGTATCGAAAAGTACTATAGGATAAATAGTTTCACCGTTTGACGGACATTGAAAAATTTTAGAATCGCAAAAAAATGATGTTTCGACCTCCAAATTTTACTTTCGGTCTTTTTTTTCCCAATATTTAAAATTTACTGTAGCAAAATTAATTTATATTGGGTGTGGGGGGGCCCACGGATTTAAAACGATGTTTCGACCTCCAAAAAAAATTAGGAAAATTTAAATTAATTATTTTATGTCTACTATGAAAAAAACTAATAAAACAAAATAAATAATCAAACTAAACCAACCAAAGCAACCAAAACAAACCAACCCAAACCACCCAACCCAACCCGTGGGTCCCCCACCCAAATTCAGCAATCATAGTTGGCGGAAATTGGGTGTGGGGCCCACGGGTTCGTTGGGTGGTTTGGGTTGGTTTGTTTTGGTTTGCTTTGGTTGATTTTTTTTTTTTTTTGATTATTTGTTTTTGTTTTAGATTTAGTTTTTTTAGCCAACAATTTTTTATTTAGTTTTTTTATTTTTTATTTTTTTGATTTAGTTTTGTTTTGAATTTTGCTTTGCTTTGTTTTTTTTTTTTAACGTCTGTTAACGACGAAAAAATTTACGATAAAAATATAATATTTATAAATATAAACGTCCAATTGATGTAGATATTTTTTTCGTAATTTTTTAAACTTTTATGTTTTAGATGGAATTTATAAAAAAATTGATGCTTTGGAAACAAATTTCCAAAAAATTTATTTCTAAATCTTTCTTTCCAATTAATTTATTTTAATTTTATTTCGTTAAAATAAATTTTCTTAAATCTAATTACAAAACTAAAATAAACTAAATAAATAAAACAAAAATATAACTAATTAAAATAAACCAACCAAAAAACCAATCAAACCAAACTAAACAAACAAACCAAACCAAACAAAACCAAAAAAATAAACCGTGGGCCCCACGGTCAATTTTCGCCAACTGTGTTGGCTGAAATTGCCCCCCCCCCCCCCAATTTCAGCCAACGCAGTTGGCGGAAATTGGCCGTGGGCCAACATTTTTTTTTCTGCGTACGCGTACAACAGTTGTGTTTTCCGCCAACACTGTTGGCGGACTTTGACTTTTTTTTTTAAAAAATCCCAAACTTGCTTCATTTACATGAATTTAATATAAATTTATTTCGCTACAGTAAAATTTGTTCTTTAAACTGGGTTTTCAGAACAAAATCCAAAACGGACCATAACCACGTTTTTCTGTTCTCTTCCTTTCTCCTTCTCCTTATTACGATGGGTCCCACTACTTCTCTCCCTCCATCACGATCGGCCCCTCTTCCCATCAAAACTCCTAATTTTCTCTTCTTCTTCGCAAAAAAACCCTAATTTTCTGCACAAAAACCCTAATTTTTTTGCACAGAGACTCTAGTATGTATTAATTTTTCCAATGCATGCATGCATGTAATTAGTTTTATTTAATTATTTAATAGTCAAAATATAATAAATTAGTTATACCGAGAGGCTGTCAGGGGTGGCCCAGACCAGCGGTGGGGGTTGATGAGGTTCGAGCCCCCCCCCCCCCCGTCCCCCCCCCCTCCCCCCCCCCCCCCCCAAACCCTAAATATTTGGAAAATTAGTTTAGCTGCGCCTCCGCCTCTTCTCTGTACTACTCTCCTTCGTCTCCTGCACAGCTTCTCAAATCGTCTTCCAGCATAGCCAGTACCCTTCTTGTTGGAAGGGGCTGCCGCATAAGCAGTGGACGCATAATATGCGGTCCCTGAGGCAGAAAGAGAGACGATGAGTGTGTGCTCCGCAGTTGGGTGAGGCGCAGTGGCCTTTGCAACCCACGTCCTGCGGGTTTTCTTGGGCTTTGCTAGCCTTGACGAAGAACTAGCGCTTCCCTCCGATAGCATCTCCTCGAAAAGCTTGTTGGTCGAAGCGGACCACCAACATTATTTGAGTTGATCCGAGCTTGGCTGCGTCATATTGCGTCACAACTTTCTCATCAGAGAAGAAAGTGGTCCCCATCAGAGTCTCCATCTTGTTCGCCATTAAATGTGTTCTTGCAAACTTTGTATTTAAGGAACGAAAAAGAGTACAAAGAATCCTAAACTTAATTATCTAAGTACAATATTTTGATCCAGGGTGCGACGATGGACAATTAGTGCTATGGCGGCTCCTTTACTCCGTTGACGATCCGATGCAGGGTGAAGAAGCTTACGTTCTCTCTTTGCTCGTCTCGGTATGCTCTCTCTGTGTGTTGTGCGACCCCTTTGTCTGTCTGCGTGTGTCCCCATTTTTTGGTATGACATCCAGGTATATATAGTCATCCTTGGGCGTGCAAATGTTGGGCCGCATGGATGCTAGATGGTGCCAGAGAAGCATGAAACGTATGGAGTCTGGGACGTATGGGGCCAGAGACGCATGTAACGCATGGTGCCAGAGACGCATGGGATCTGGGACGCATGGGACCAGAGACGCATGGAACGCATGGAGTCTAAGACGCATGAAAACCTTGTTGTGTCGTACACGTGACGCTGCACGCTTGTCAGAAGTCATTATTAATCCGATGTGAGCTTCTTTTCGCTTAGTGTGCACACATTTTTTGAAGCGCTCAAGAAATCCTCTTTGTCAGGATTCTGTGTCAGACATAATCCTTGTGTCAGGCCTTTATGCGGCCAATGTTTGGGGTGCAAGGATACAACTTTTTCTCTGCGGCGTGGTTATCCTGCGGCCTATTTTCTTTTGAGTCGAATGTGGGGTGCATGGTTGTTGGACGCATGGATCTATATTTTTCATGCTTCTACAATATATATATATATATATATATATATATATATATATATATATATATATATATATATATATATATATATATATATAATAAAAACATAAACATATGTATAACAAATTCAAATTAAAATATAAACATATATATAATAATTATTGATTTAATTTGTTTTTCAACCATAATTTTTTTTTAGTAATAGTAAAGATATTCTATTTTTTCGCCAAGTTCAAATCCAAAATTGTCAGAAAAGCTGGAAAACGTGAGGAGGTTGGACAATTTGGCAACGGACCAACAAGTCTAACTCCACATATGACCGTCCGTAACATACCATCTGACTGACGGACGACCGATCTAACTCCTTTGTAAGTGGGACCAACTTGGCTTCCCTCCGCGGAAGACCATGGTCCTGTTTGGTATTCACTTTTGATTTTCCAAAACTAAATTTGAGACAAAAACTATATTTTAATTTATATGTATGTTGTTTCGGATTTGGTTTTGGCCAAACCAAAACAAAGTTTATTTTATTTTATTTTGGAAAACGAACCATCTGGGCAAGCTCTATTCTTTTTTTGGCGTAAGACAAGTTTTTTCGATTTAATTTGTAAGATAATGTCAACAATAAATAACATTTAGTTAAGTTATAAATTTGATGTACCTTTAAATAATACTAGTCACGTTCCCGTACCTTCACCTAATGAAAAGAATAGGTAAAAAGAAAATCTATAATACTATTAAAAAATCAGATATAAATTTGAATTTTATTAAAATATAAAAAAAGTGATTTGAATATATTTTAATTAGAATTTTGTATAAATATGTTTTTAGAATTTTGGATATGTATTTCGTTAGATAATCACATTTAGTTAGTTTAAATATAATTTAAATATTTTAGGATTTATTATATGTTAAAGTAGGTAGGAGGATTTTAGGTTTTTTTTATTTTATTTATTAACTGCTTAAGAAGATAACATATACAATAGTTAATTTTAAAATTTTTTTTTATTAATTGAGTATATAAATATACATATGGTTTAGACGATTCATTTTTTAGCCGTTTCTAAGCCGCATTATACTTACCAGAGATAGAGATATTAGATTCGAATGAATTTAAATTATGGGCCGAAATATATTAGACTACGATTTAAATTTGAATAGATTTTAAATTATATATTATATTTGATTTATTAGAATTTAAATTTTAGATTTAATTAAACTTGACTATATTTAAATTGTGAACTAGATTTGAATGATAATTTAAACCAAATTTTTTTTATAGATGGAATAATCTTGCAAGAAAAAAGATTGTTTTCATAATTTAAACCGTACAAGAACTTTTTAGTAAATTTTATGTACAAAACAATATTTTTTGTCATATATGTCCAAATACTTTTTGGTTTACAAAACCAAATCCCAAACACCAAAATTTGGTTTTATCTCAGTTTTGTTTATGAAAGCTCAGTTTAAAAAAAATTGTTCTTTAAACTGGGTTTTCAGAACAAAATCCAAAACGGACCCAAACCACGTTTTTCTGTTCTCCTTCTCCTTCTCCTTCTCCTTATTACGATGGGTCCCACTACTTCTCTCCCTCCATCACGATCGGCCCCTCTTCCATCAAAACTCCTAATTTTCTCTTCTTCTTCGCAGAAAACCCTAATTTTTCTGCACAAAAACCCAATTTTTTTTGCACTGAAATTGTAGTATGTATTAAGTTTTCCAATGCATGCATGCATATAATTAGTTTTATTTAATTATTTAATACTCAAAATATAAGAAATTAATTCTACCGAGAGGCTGTCAGGGGCGGCCCAGACCAGCGGTGGGGGTTGATGAGGTTCGAGTTCTATCCCCCCCCCACCCCCAAACCCTAAATATTTGGAAAATTAGTTTAGCTTCGCCTCCGCCTCTTCTCTGTACTACTCTCCTTCTTCTCCTTCACAGCTTCTCAAATCGTCTTCCAGCATAGCCAGCAACCCCGCGCCGCCGATATTGTAGCAACGGTCGTCGCGACTCGCGCCGCAAGGTATTTAGTTTATTACTTTTTTTTGAATTTGTTTAGAATATGAAGTCTGCTCTCAACCAACAACAAAGTTTGTATGCTCCCTATACCAATTTCTTCCATCCAACTGCTCGACGAAAAGCCCCACTCAGAAAAAAAAATCCATGTACATTGTTGCTTCAAAAGAAATAATTCACAATCTTTGTTTTCATTGTCTTTACAAGCAGTTTGATTCTGCCGTCACTGAAAAGTTCTCGAATTTAATTTCTAAAATCCGACTCCATATCGGCACTTCGAACCATGACAAAATATTTGTTAGAGTAGAAATGCTGACAATAAAGCTCAAAGTTTTGATCTTGGTAGGCATCGGTGGGCTGAAGTAATTTGCTTTGATATTATAGGAAGGATGTTTTACTGCAATGTGGATTTGCAAAACGTAGGCACTGTCAATAAATAAAGGGCCAAAACAATGGCCATGTCGTGTTATTTCTTATTTGACTGTTTTTTCAGAATTCAGACACTTCGGACCACGATATTTACCTTTTTTCATTTTTTTTTGCAGTTCGAAAGCTATTGCTCTACTGTTGGAGTAGAAATGCCAATCATCATCATCATTCATCATCATCCAAGCCTTCTCCCATTAGAATGGGGTGGCTATGGAGCCTAAGAACGCTCCGTAAAAATTTAACAATTTTATGACCGACTGTCGATATGATGTCAATCCTTATGTTGGTGCTGGAACCCTTTTCCTTGGTGCCAGATACCTAGCTAGTTAGCTATGAGCACGAGGACGTCGAGGAGGCCATGTCATAGAACCTAGACAGCCAGTTGGCGGATGGAGTAGAAACGCCGACAAGAAAGCTTATTGTTTTTATCTCAGTAGGCATGGGTGTCTAAGTAGAATGCTTTGATATTATAGAAATATATTATACTTCAGCCTGGATTTGAGATAACAACGGAGAAGCCCTCTAGAATGTTAGAAATTTAGAGAACATGGATACTAGTAAGAGAATAGGCTAAGGTTAAGAATGCAATAACCTGTGTGGTTGAAAAGGCTTATACTTCTCATGGTATAAGAAAGGCCAGGCCTGAGATTCCGGAGATTTTTCCGTTAGGATCTTAATACAATTATCCTTGTATACAACAATGACTGGGGGATTATTGTTTTTGAAACAAAGAGCGAGGTTTTTTGGCAAATGTCAATCCCAAGTGGTTTACAACAAGAGCCAAACCCAAAATTTCAAATTAACAAGCTAGGAGGAAACTTTTGTCTCGATCGACTTACAAATGAAGGACAAATGATGTTATGGTTGTTGTTGTTGAAGGGTTACACGAGAGAGTAGGGGGTGAAGCTACATACAATAATAACATCTGAGCAAAAGTAGATGTAGATGGCAAGATGACAGTTAGATAGGACTTTAGCGACTTTTCTCTCTACAATTTGAAGCTAAAGACTTGCAGCCATATGATTAAAAACATATCATATAAAAATTGTGGAACTGATATAGGTTATGCAGAGAGTTTGGTCTCCCTAGAACTCTTAAACCATAATTCTATTGTTTCTTTGTTGTTGATCTTATTTGTTTTCCATTTTATGGTCAAGTTGTTTTTAATCTTTCAACAACTTTAATCCTAGTGTATGGAGAGTTTCCAACTTATTTAATTTCCTTAACATATGGCTCAAAAGTAGTAGTATAATTTTGAAGAATATGTATGTGAGCATGTATGTAATGTCATTTAATTCTGGTCCAGGCTGTACTCAAGAGCCTTTATCCCTATTATGATATGCCCGTTTACGTCAACAAATTTCATATCAGAGTAAATACAAAGTTATTTAATATTGACAATTACAATAAGGACTCCATTGATGGTTACAGATGGTTTTCTTGTGTCCGTGGCTTGGTGCCACATTGTTAGTGTGACATGTGGCAACTAACGACTACCGTCGACAACCGCTGGTGGAGTTTTGGACTCCAGATGTGGAATATGAATATAAATTCTTGCAGTGATAATATACTAAGTTTAAGATTTTTTCTGGACAATCCAATATCTACCAAATAGAAATTATTTCCATAGAAAGACAAATGACTTACCTTACTATCCTCTTTATAATCATATTTAATTTTAGGTATTTGAAAATGACATGATTTGTTTTCACCCATTTTATTTTTTGGGGCATATTTCAGTTAAAATGTGTTGGTTGACATTAAAAGAATGGGTTATTTACACTAACTACCCCTAAGTTTTGGACTTATTACATGGGGTACCCCTATTTTTAAACTAATTACACTGACCACCCCTATGTTTTATGTTTATTACACGGGGTACCCCTACTTTAAGATAAAAATGAAAAGTTATAACACTAACTACCCCTATTTTATTTTATTTCTAAAGGGAGGGGTGGTCAGTGTAATTAGTTTAAAAGTAGGGGTGTCCGGTGTAATAAGTCCAAAACTTAGGGGTAGTTAGTGTAAATAACCCTAAAAGAAAATATATGGTATAGAAAATAAAAGCGTTAAAACATATAAAAGCATAAACATGAGTAGAAATTACCTAGTTATTCCCGTGCCTCCAACACTCCTTAATAATTCGTTTTAAGGCCCATAAAAATTAATTACAAAGAATATTTACACATTAAAGTAATGATGAAAACTATAATTCAAATTCAAAACTGCTTTGTTGGATGATAACACATTTATATCATTTAATAATATCATTTAGTTTTAGGCTTTTAATGAGATCTACATGTGTTATGTACTTATGTTCGTAGCCGTAGGATATATCCCCTATGTTTTAATTATGACCCTTCTTTATGTTTAAGGATTCTGACGGAAAACACTACTTTGTTTATTTTATAGATAGATACATAGATAAGATCAAGTGTTATAAAAGATTTTCTTAACATAATTTTATTTAAGACTCAAAATATAAGAAATAAGTTATACAGAGACGCTGCCTGGGCTGGGATGGCCCAACCTAGCGCGGTAGCGGCTGGTGAGGGATAAAGGATTCGAGTCCAAGCCTTAGACCAAGACACCCCCCCTAATATTTGGAAAATTCTTTTAGCTTCGCCTCTGCATCATCTTATGTACTCCTTTCCTTCTTCCCCTTCACAACCTCCCAAATTGCCTCCCGGCACAACCAACAACCCTGCGTTGCCGACCGTGTAGCAACTGTCGTTGCGACTCGTGTCACCATGTATTTGAATTTTTTTTAGTTCTTTTTAGAAAATGAAGTCCGCTTTCAGCCATTAACAAAGATATGGTCCTTATACCAATTTCTACCATCCACGTACTCGACGAAAAGCTCCACTGAAACCATGTTCATTGTTGCTTCAAGAGAAATCATATCCAATCTTTTTTTTTTTCAAATTTGTTGATTCTAGTGTCACTAAAAAGTTCTACCGAACTGATCTAGTTTCTAAAATCCAGCTCGGGTGGTAGTCTATGTTTTAAAAAGCGCGCTTAAGCAGTTTTGGAGACCTGGACGCCTCGCTTAGGGAAATCTCGTCCTTAAAAAAGGACCCGCGCTTAGGCGGCGCTTAATAGGGCCTCCCCTACCGCTTGGCGTTGGAAAAAGCTCCAAGCTTTAAAAAAACGAAAAAAAAATGCTTGACCATGGTATTTTGATGAATATTTTGATGACTTTGTATTTTGATTATAGTATTTATATTGTGTCTTTGCTTGATTGATAATTGGTATTGTTATTAATGCATATACTAATAGGATTGTATGGAAAATATATTAAAATTTATGTATATCGAGTATTTTACATGTAGGTAGGTAAAAATGGGTGAAGCGCTAACTAAGCGCTTAGGCGCCGCTTATGCACGCTTAAGCGAGGCGCCAGCTTCATCGCCTCGTCTCGCCTCACTGAATATAACATAGGTAGTAGTAGTATTATGATATTCTACGCGCAACAACCAACTATTGGATCACATTGAACTATTATTATACTCGGAAAGTAAGTTCCTTACATTTTGGGGCTAATTTGCACTTAGAATACCATCAACTTTCGCACTATTTGCAATTGCTACCATCAACTTACACGTTGTTGCTCGTGCCAAGTAAGTGACCTAAAATCTTGCCCCTATAAACGAAGAAAAAAGTGTAACAATGGTATCAGGATGCCAAGGATAGTTTTTTTTTCCTTTTTCAATTAAAAAATAGTTCGGGGTAGCAAGCTGCAAAAATATGGAAGTTGCAAGGTGCTTAGGTGCAAGCTAGCCTTTTTGTTGGGTACACTTTGTGGTATTCTTTGTTTTTGGTCCGAACTGGACTTTTGGGAATGGTTCTATTCCATGTAAGCTGAAATTGCATGCTAAATTCAGATTTGAACTTTTTTTTTTTACTCTTGTTATCTTAGTTTCACTCCACATGTTCTGTGCTTAATGTCTTAAATTTCCTTGCCGGTCTGAAGTTCGGATAAAGGAGGCGGTTGTGTTAGGCAACTGACATATAGCATAGAGTATCGTTGAATCCTATATGAGATGAAAAACCTGACCCCAAAAAGTTGGGGGTAATGGCTTTGTTGTTGTATCTAGGCTTACCTGAAACTATCGGGATTAATTATGTCTACTTTAGCCGAAGCATTCTTGACGTTATATAACCTTGTTTTGCTTACAAAATTTTCACCATGTTTTTCTTGACGTCTCGTCTAGTTTAAATCGTTACAAATATGGGATTTAGATATCTTATTTTGGTGCCATTGGCCTTGTTAAGGTTTAGATAAACTCTCAACTCAAGTTGGATATTAGAGTAAAGGCTAATTTCAACTTGATACCATAAACTATTCAAGTTTTTTAACTTGATACCCTAAACTTTAAAACTAGACAGCTTGATACCATCAACTATTGAATATTTTCAACTCGGTACCCTCTATCAGTCAGGGTCCCCCCCCTCCCCCTCCCGGCACCCCTTTTCCCGTCGCTGCCCGCACCCCCTCGCTGCCGACGTCGTCGCGGCTGCTGCTGAGGAGAGAGGGGGGAGATAATAGGGGTATTTTGGTCATTTAGCATTTTTTGTTAACACTGGTAGGTATTAATTTGTACAATTATAGTTGAGGTATCAATTTGTCTAGTTTTAAAGTTTAGGGTATCAAGATGAAAAACTTGAATAGTTGAGGGTGTCAAGTTGAAATTTAGCCTAGAATAAATATGAGAATTCTGCAAAAAGTCAGTGAGACTTCTTTTTGTTGATTTTGTTCTTTAACTTTGGTTTCTTCAAGATTATATATGTGAATATGAGCCTCCTTGTTCCCTTGTTATGTTTTTTATTTTATTTGATCACCTTTGTGATGTGTTTGACCCAAGGGATGTGGATACTACGTGGATATCTGTGTGGACCCATTAGTATTATGCAAGGTTTTAAGTGTCGGGCATAGCCGATACTTTTCGGCTGTTTTGCACGAAGTGGAGGGATCGGAAACCACAAAAACTATTGACCCCCCCTAAAACTGTCGAAACCGGTAATGCGGCTCCCATGAGTATATTATCTGGCCCACTGGAAACATTGGTGGGATTGTGGTTGTTCTAGAGACATGTTTGATTAACTTTTATTAAGTTTTATAAGCTTTTTTAGAATAATGGGTATACTCTAGCTCAGACTACCTGAAACTAGATTTCGACCAAACTATTATATCTACCAAAAGAAACTACATCTAGTCTCTCTTTCGAAAGAAGTTTGATTAGTCAATTAATAAGTTTGGTTATGGTATGATGAAGCAGATAGACTTTGGGAGACACTCCTATTAATTTCTCCAATTTCCTGGAATTTTCTCAAATTCTGAACTCCCAATCTTGTTGAATTAAATATCAGATGCTTAAAATTCGACAAACTTAGAGAAATATGTTTTTTTCCTTTCTTTCCATATTTAATGTTGTTTATGCACATCATATGTTTTTTATTTTCTTCTTCTTGATTGTAATATCATATTTCAGGACGTGAACTCAATGGCTATACATGATCAGCGAATGATTTTGGTTGCTTCACCATCATATCCAAATTCGATAGCGTGGTCGGAGGAGAACTTGGTGGCAATTGCTTCAGGCCATATTGTCACTATATTGGTAAGGAAAAAGAGAGCAAGGACGGGGCATTATTTATCTAGAGAAGTATAATGTTGAAACTAAATTTATTTTGTGTGCTATAACCATTTTACTTTTGTTGTATGTATACATATATTTCTAGAGTCCTGCTTCACCTGTGCATCCCCGGGGTTTGATTACACTTCCACCAAGCAGCCCTTTCCCTATAGGGGTGATAAAAAAAGATGGTAATTTTTTATTTTTTATTTTTATGTGTAGAGTGTCGTGTATACACATGCTCACACTCTCTTTGCATGCATATTCACCATAAATTATTTTTTGGCTACTTTTTGAGGCATATTTTAGCTATTCAAACTGGTTGATATCAGCATTGGGTTTGGTTGTTGAGTATTTTCAGCCCTAGTTCAATGGTATCAGATTGTATAGTAAATATCTTGTCATGGTTGTCATAATTGTTTTGAAAAAAAATCCAGGAGTTGCCACCTGCTAAGAAACTTGAGAGAACTCATCTAAAAATTAGCCGTTAAGAGGTGAGACTCCAAGATTATATCAACCTACGTCGAGTTTTCCATATAATCGATGTGGGACTATAGGATCGTAACATTTTACCATGCTTTAACGACATCCATGCGGACTGGCTTTGTACTAGATTTCTAGTTCCGGATAAATACTGTTAGGCCGTCACCATTCATGCTGCACAATTGCAACCGAAAGACACGGTGTAGGCTATGATGCCATTTGATACGAACCTTGAGAGAATTAAGAGGAGAGAGTCCAAGATTACATCAACCTACATTGAGTTGCCCATATAACCGACTTGGGACTATAGAATCGTAACATTCCACCACACTGCACAGTCCCGATGCCCATGCGGTCTGGTTTTGCACTGTATTTCTAGTATAGGACGAACACTGATATGCCGACGTGACCAACTGTGCCGCATGGTTGCAACCGAGAGATATGATGTATCTTCTGATACTATTTGATACAGACCTTGGGGCAACTCATCTTAAATGTTAGTCGTTAAGATGAGAGAGCCCAAGATTATATAAACCGACATCTAGTTCCCCATGTAACCGGCATGGGACTATAGATTCGTAACACCTCCCTACATCCCAATTATGATCCAATTCTATTCTTAAGATAGGCTGATGACAGCAAGAGTCCAGCGCAATCTATAGTCCCAATTATGATCCCAATTATGATCCAAATTCTATTCTTAAGATAGGCTGATGACAGCAAGAGTCCAGCGCAATTTGCTTTTGACGTTATAATGTTTAAGAAGATAAAAACAGGGGCTATATCAGGATTAATTTCCAATGTAAACTTGTAATGTTGATATTGTGTGGATGAGCGCCCAACGTTATTTAGAAGTAGGAAGCTTATATTGAATCATATACTTTTTCCTAAGCAGGCACGATGTCAATGAGGGTGCAAAGGGGATTTGGTTGTACTACTTCACTGTTAGGATACCGCTATTAAATACTATGTTGCACGGACACGGATGCGGCATGGTACAGTAAGGACATGGAGACACATGCATGGGACCTGTCTTGGTGTGTCGTAGTGTATTTTGGGGTGTCTGTGCTTCCTAGATTAGATATCAACATATTGATGCTATAATGTGATTGCTGTTCTGTGATCAATATCCCTTGGAAATATTTGCAGATCTTCTCACTGCCTGTCTGATGCCTATATGTTTATCACGTGATGTTCGTCCATGTGCTCGATCCATTTCGTGGTCTCCTCTAGGGTTTGCTCCTAATTCAGGGTAAAAGATCTTCCAATTATTAGTTCTTTTCATCTTCACTATTTTTTGTTTTCTGCAATTTGTTCAACTAACAAACAATGCTGTGTTTTGGAGTTGATTGTAGTTTGAGCTTAATGTTCACCATTTGATTTTGCATGCTTAGTTCTGTATGGTAATATAGATACATAATTTTACACTGCAGGTGTTTGTTGGCAGTTTGCACTACTGAAGGTCGTGTGAAACTTTACCGGTCTCCTTTTTGTGAATTTCGTCCTGAATGGGTTGAGGTGAGCACTAATAGAAAGTACCTTATCCTGCTATTCAAAGCCCCACATGCAACCATATTCTTAAAATTAAAATTTGGATTGTATAGATATTTTCTCTATCTTTGCTATAAATTGTTATTTCAAGTTGAGAATGAAACATTTATACCATCTTTGCCTTTAAAAACTGGCTTATTGTGCTTGTCGTATGCTTGCAAACTTAAACTTTCTTCTGATCTCTAGTAGTTTATGTTTTGTACTATCTTTTGGTTTTCTAATTATTGTAATTTGCTTTTCTTATCATATTTGTATATTCTCACCATTCAATTTAAGCAATCATAATATCTTTTACCAATTCCGGAAATAGGATTGTGCTACACAAAAAAGCATTTTACACGACTAACATGATAATAGCTCTTGTAGGTTGTGGACATTTCTGACATGTTGTATCATTACCTTGAAAGTATCAGCTTTGGAGAGCTGAAGGAAACTTCCGTGATGCTTTTCCAAGTGAGTTCTTGATATTTTTGTTTCATGTATGTATGCACATAGCTACTTTTTCACTTGATGTTTGCCAAAAGATGATTCTGGTGCTCTTTTGTGTAATTTTTTGTTTCTACTTTACTGTAATTGCTGTTTGTATTTTCTTAGGGACAAGATGATGCAGGCTATATCAGTGAGCATGAAACCATCATTGAGTTGCAAGATTCTGTTTCTAGTACTCGTAATAAGCGCAGAAAAACAAAACCAAACAGGTGAGAGACTTGTTAACTATTTATTACTTTGTATCTTATGCCTGGGCAATTTTTACGTCAATTGTTCAATTTCCTTGAATACTATTACAAGATTTTTCGCTTACATTATAAAATATATAGTGTTTTTCTCTTTTCATAGTAAACTGAAGTAAGTCAAACTAGCCTCTGTGGATAACTATGACTGATGAAATTATATGAAATAACTGTACTTATTTTATGGTAAGCTCCTAGACAATGATATTGATATTATAGCTCCGAACCAAACTATTTAAAGAGCAGTAGATAGAAGATCCATTGAAGTCCGGATGTTTGTTCCAGATTTTTTTTTTGGGCTGAGGTTGATGATTTTTTTAATTAGCTATTGCTTTTACCTGTGACCATCACATGGCATGCATTTATTATGGGATATGGGTCGTAGGATGGAGTTGGGGAACTACTCTTCCTGAAATATGTTAAACGATGCTTCCTCTTGAGCACCTGAATAACCTCCCGTATGCTTACTAGATATCAATATATACTCAACACTGTAATATATGATGAAATATACATTGCAAATAAGGACAATTAGATCATACCTTATTGATTTTATTTGGTTGACACAAAGGTGTACTAGCACAACATTGTTTTCTAGCTATTTCTAGGAAGGGGGTGAATGATTGCTAAATCCTTGTATCATTTGCAAGTACTTCAATGTCTTGGTTGGAATGTTACAAATGATATGGAGTTTATGTGGTCTAAATATAGGCGCAAAAGCTACAAGAAGCTGAGAAGTTGAGAGCAAGTTTTTGATATAAGTACAAGTTTGGGAAGTGCAGAGCATTTTCCTAGTCAATTTAGGAAGACAGCATGATTATTCGCAGAATGCCTTGTATCTTATGGAAGAACTTTTCTGTCTTGGTATAAAGGCGCAGGAAGACATGAAGGTAATGCAGTTTAAATGGACACAAAGGCTATAATGGGTCGAGAAGTTGCTAGCTGATTTAATATAGGTGGAAGTGCTTCCATGTTGTGTTGGTTGATTGGGAGAACTAATCTTTTCCTACGTCAGTAAATGTGGTCACATGTAGTTTGCAACCATTTATATTTCCTTCAATATCTTATTGACAGATTTTTTTGTTTTGTTAAATCTGAGTATAGTAAGTTAGATTTAGTATCTGAAATATCGAATTCTTTGGCGGTGATCTATATAATTCAGCAAATCTCTCCCAACTGTGAAGAATCCTGGAGTGTCCAGGAAGCAGTACCATCTTGGGTCATAAATGATTGACAGTGGTACTTCAGTCAGCGTGAAGTCCAGTTACACCTCCATGAAAACCCCAGTGACATCAAACAGGAAGAAGCCTTAATTGTAAATCATCAAATGGAATAGAAAACTTGGATGAGAAACCCTTGAGGGACACTGTAAATAGACTGATAGCTCCTGAGAAGGACGAAGCAAACACTAGCAAAATACAGACATATTTAAGTATAGTCAGAATACGTAATGTTCTCATCTTCAGGGGTTTGCCTTGAAGAGGATTCCTTGTTGGTCAAGGTTAAATCTTGAACTTGTTAACATTAGAATTTTAGTGGCATAGAGTCCAACAATGCTGGGTAGATTTGTCTTTGTTGGAACAACTTTGTTTCATAGAGGGGCAACAAACATCTTTTCATGTTGCTAGACCAGATTTAAAGCAGAGTGCAGACATGTGACCTGTTTTTTCTTTTGTTGTGACAATACACGTGAACTGTTTTGATCTAAAATTCTTCTTTTCTTGTGATTGTTAATGCTGTTTAATGAATCTACACAGAAATAATAGAGGGTGGAATTCATCATTTTCCTGGAACTATTTTGCACTATAAACAGAGCATATTAAAGAGCTCTACACTTTTTTAGTTAGTTAGGATGTTCGGTAGTGAAAATTGAATGAAAAAACACCAATCAACATGGGTGTAAAAGCACACTAAGGTTGTAAAAACATGTAAATGAAGACAATTTATTCATCACACGTAAACCAATTAGTAAGCAGAGTGACTATTGTTTCATTCAATTTCAAACTATTAGGAAACAACACACATACTTAAGATTATGGCTAAAGGTACAAAATATTTCCTTCTTCTAAATTTTAATATTTTATATCAATAATTATTTGTTTTCCGATACCAAAAAAAATATGACACTCCGATCCAAAACTAGTGATACCGTCAATCCTGATACAAATAGGAAGGGTCCGATACCGATAGTACGCACTTTGCTTTAAATCCCTTTTGCTCTCTAAAATTTCCATTATACACCTTATACCTCAATATGCTGCCTCCGCCTCTACCTTGCTGTCTTGATTTTTTCAGATTAAAATAAGTTATAACAATAAAGTCTATTACTATCATAAGTAACTCAATCCCTAAGCTTTCTGCATATCTGTATGATAATTGTGTATGCTTTATGGACAGAGCAATTCGAGTATTGGAACCCTAACATGGTTACCTTGCTATGCAAAATACAGCTTCTTTTTCTACTTTTGTTAATAAAGTTGTTCATGTTTTTTTGTAGTTTTAGATCCCGATAGCTTTAACTCTCATTTCTGTCTAGTTATTATTACCTCAGATCTGAATTCTGGATACAGTACCCTGTTGTCCTTTGTCTAAATCTTCGTGAAGTGTCATTACTACAATTCTCCACTTCAACTGCTTACTTCCTGTATTGTTGTAAACATTACCTTAAAATATTACTTTAATTTGGAAGTCCTATCTATAGACAACGAAACAAGTCAGAGACTGATATCAAGCACCATCAACTTTGTTTAGGGCCTTTTTTCCCATTTACTCTTGAAGATAGCTTGAACGGACAAGCATTTGGAGACAACACTTCATGCTGCGGATACAGACAAAAAACCAAATAATGGTGCATTTATATAGTTTGCTGTATATACATGCCAGATCCTTGTCCACGTGTCTGAAGCAACCTCCTATTTCATTGTGTGCGTGCTTTCTAGAAGGAAAATAAATTCCATAACTATTGTTTTCTTCTAGCCTCTTTGCTTCTTTTCTTAATTTCATGTGAACAAATAACTTATAATCTGTAAGTGGGTTCTTCACTACTTTAGTTATCAATTTAGTTTTTTGATGTTGGTAGTCTTTCTGGAGAACCTAGCACTTTTCATTAGTAAAGACCAATTCCCCCTAACCCCTTCACAACCACCAACAAGACACTCATGCACACTTTCCTCCATGTGAACTGTTGCTACTGCAACATTCATATTCTCTTTAGAAGATATATCTATTATTGGTGCTTTATTAGACATTAGGTGATGGCCGTCTTAGTTTGGAACAGCATTATATATATATATATATATATATATATATATATATATATATACCAAAATTCTACCGATGTTATGTACATTACATATGTATGCTTCTTGCTGACATGAGTTATCTACTACCTGCCAACTGCCCGTTTAGGTTTTGTGGTTTGACCCTCTCATGCTCATAGCAAGCTTGGCAAGGAATTTGGTACCAACATAGATAACTAATTTTAGGTTGACATTCGGTCATAAAAACTATTGTCAATTCTTTTATTGAGCTTTCCTGTGCTCCATAGCTGAACCCATTCTGATGGGAGAAGGCTTGGATGATGATGCTTGCTTTGGTATTTTGGGTATGGACTCTGGCAGTTTTTTTCCATTTGACGTTGTACACTTGTATTAGTTTTAACTACTATGAGTACTTATTTCAACCTTATTATTTGCATGTTTCATCCTTATTATTTTCATGACTTACTATATAATTCCGATGTACCAGTCCAATTTTCTCCAGAACCGAGGTAAACAAATGCATTGACTTTCTAGGAGAGGAACAACCACATGGTAGTGTGGCCGATATTGTCCTTCAGAATACAAATGATGCGAATGGTGATCTTGCAGCATCAAGAGCCAAAGGCAAAAAAATGGAGGGTAAAGAAACCATAAAGTCATGCTCAAATATCAAGCAAGGCCCTTCTCTTAAGGTGTTTAATACTCTACTTGCAACCTATTTTTAGTTCAAGTGCAACAATACATTCTTTCAAGCATTAGAAAATGCATTCACTAATTTATGCCTGCTTTATTGATCTTCAAAGAGATCTGCATGTCACCATTCTGCACGAAGAGAAAATAATGTCCAACCTCTGGTAACTCCACAACAATATGCCTCTCGTACTGCAATGTTATCATCCCTCATCGTTGCCTGGTCATCAGTTGTTCGATCATTTGGAGTCAGTAATATAGACGGTTCCCCTAGCAGTTGTGCTATACTTGCTGTTGGAGGGAAGTCTGGTCATATTTCTTTCTGGCGAGTTTATGAACCACAATGCTACACCATTGAGTCCGGCAAGGTTTCTGTTGATCCAGTGCTCGTTGGACATCTCCAGGCACATACTTCATGGATCACTGCAATTAGCTGGGGAATACATGCTACAAGTTCTTCCAAAACCCAGTTAGTATTGGCATCAGGGAGTTGTGATGGAAGGTAAACCCATGTCAATAGACCTCGTAACTTTTTTTTTTTAATTTCTTATCTGCTGTGTGTGGGCCATATTTCTAGAAACGATAAGAACAGAGCCTTTATCATAGTTTGTTGGGAACTACAAGAAGTATTTTTTCCTTTATTTGCATCTGTTACTGGAAATTGTGACCTATTTGTGGTATTTTCAAAACAAAAATTTACATCATGACAAAGTGTATTCATGGAGTTAGAATGGATATCTATAATGCAATTGAACTTGCTTGAACTTCTTTATAACAGGGATAAATTATGATGAACCATGTTCCGATGAATGGAGCATCCTTGACCTCTATTAAGTTATCCATAAATTGATTGGTTCCTTTACCCAAATCTATTTAAGGAATCCAGTTTTGTATTTCATATTAAAGCTTGTAGCTATTGTGAAAATAAAACAAGTTTTTATTGCATGATCAGTTTTGTTGTAATGAGGGGTTTTGGAAGGAACTGCTAACTTTTAAAATAATTTTATTAAAACTTGTAGATTCTAGAGTTGATTCGAGTCTTGTCTCTTATTTGCCCACATACAACCAACTCTCAACAAAATGCGGTCTGTGTGGAGTTTGAGATGTCCCTGACGATGTTAGGATAGCATTAAGGAAGCTCTCTGAGTTTCTTTTTATTATCAATTCTACAATATATGTTTGGGAGTTGTTCCCCCTATTCATCATTCTCATAGCTAGTTCTGATTTAGCTTAGCTGTTTAGAGGAATGTGGAACCATGGGCGAACAAACACGGAAGCCAGTAGGGGCTTGAGCCCCCACTGGATTTCATATTAAAAAAAAAGAATTTTCTAATCATTCCAAAAATACATATAGGTTTAGCGCACGCTACTTGAGTGGTTATCATGGTCTAATTGGTGAAGTGGTGGGTTTTTATGTTGGAGGTCTTGAGTTCAAAACTCGCACCTCCCAGGTTAAATGTAAAAGGACAAAAGTGTGTCTCCGTCCCACGACACTCTCACTTACGTAGGATTTGGGGACGGTCAAGATATACAGTCTTACCTCATATATATGGACACTATATTTCTGTGACTTGAATGTGCATTCTCTGGGATGCAAGCTGCAAGTCTTACTGTCCCGCCAAGCGAGGCCCACTTTTCTTTACGTTTAAATGTATCTTACAGTTATTATTTTTGTACCACTCATGCCCTCTTTGTAACCATACTATGAACCCCCACAGATTTATTTTGAAGGACTTACAACTTTCAGACCAAAATAAGCCTTAATCATAAGGGAATAAGTCCCCTTTAAT
Source organism: Iris macrosiphon (assembly GCA_036927795.1). Lineage (NCBI taxonomy): Eukaryota > Viridiplantae > Streptophyta > Magnoliopsida > Asparagales > Iridaceae > Iris > Iris macrosiphon. Next base: position 185,668,696 of record JAYESA010000003.1, on the reverse strand, counting down.
AAAATTAAGTATTTTAAGAGGAAACTTTGTGATTCTTATACCTGTTCCTAGAATCCTAGGTAGAGGTTTAACTCAGCATTCACTTTCTTCTGGTTTTAAAGATCAATATGTTATCAAAATGTTCTAAAAGTACATTATAACTAAGTGACCGTTGAGTCATTTGAATTTTTTGGGTTAAATCTGAACTGTTGCATGAATTACAAGAGGTAATGCTGTTCCTAGACTATTTCCAGTATTTAGATATATATAGTCCAACTCTACCCTCTCTTTATAAAAATTGAAGGGTTATCTACTTTCAGCGTGAAGATTTGGCTTGGAGATGCTGGAGAATTAACAAAGTCCTCAGAAATCATTAAAGCTTCCTTTTCCTTAGTAAGAGAGGTAAGTACCTCTCTACCTGTGAGTCTGTGAGTGTTGATTTTGAGAATGAATGTTGATTGATCTCGGTATATTGTACTTACTGCTCTTATCCATCTTTCACATATAGATGACAGCCATCACATCTGCTCCAATTTCAACATTGTCACTGGTTGTGCCAGTACAGTCACTAGATAAGGTTGTTCTGGCAATTGGGAGAGGTTCTGGTTCCCTAGAAGTATGGATTTCTCATATATCTAGCAACACATTTGAAAGTGCCGGTGTCTATAATGTGCACAACCAAGTGGTATATTTTTGGTTGCTTGGGATCACAGTTCTCATATTTTTAAATTATAATGGAAGCTAATATTCTTCTTAAATTGTGATAGTTGACAGGTCTTGCTTGGACTTCTGATGGTTGTTATTTGTACAGCAGCAGCCAGGTAAACTAACCTCCGTAATGTTTTGTGGGGTTGATATGATGTATTTGTAATTTTCATAGTGTATTATGCATCTTCCTCGGCTGATTGTTTTAGCCCTATCAAACTTCTAAATGTAATTATCTTCGTCAGCTAACCTTTTGGTGTTATTGTAGTAAGGCTGTAATGCTTAGTGAGTCTCTTTGACTTTCAACTTCACCTGATATTGGATATGTCGGGAAAATGAGTCAATTGGTCTGGTTTTAGTTTGGTAAGATTTAATGGTTTTGTCAAAGTCGCAATACAAAATATTATATAACAACGACAACAGCCTTTATTCCAAATACAAAAGTATTATATGCATAATAATAGGATCCTGCCGAACTCATTCATCTGTTAATCAACAACATCATGCAGACCACTTGTTGCTTCTTATTTCCCTTGCCATCAGTTTCATTGTCCGCTGCCAAAATTTTTGTTCCAAGTTTTGAAGTAGATGATGTAGGATTCTTCTGTGAGCTCCTCACTTTATGGAGCCAAAACCCCTTTTGCAGCTTATGCTGGTACGGCCATAGATTAGTCTGCTATGACTATTCGCTGGCTTCCATTCATATGATGACAGATTGGAATGGGTTTAAGTGTCCATTTGCCTCATACATAAGCCGGTGAAACCTCTGTAGGCACATCCTTCTCGATCTACTTAGGATGAGCAATTTGGTATAATAAATTGATTAACATAATCTATACTACTATATAATGAGAAAAGTAGGCTTCACCGTGAAAGTTTTTATTCCAAAAATGTCCTCATCTATGTTAACTAATTAAAATTGTTCATTAGATTTAATATGGGTAGTTATATAATTACCTATAGAAGAATAAGAAAAATAAATAAACTGTTATTTGTCCTTTCCAAGTATTATGAAATACGTGCAAGGCACGTGCATATATACTAGTACACTTTAATGTTTGTTGATGACTATTTGAATAGGAGAACAAGTGAGGCATGAGTGTTAGAAGGAAGAAAAGTTGGTGAAAAAGGTGTTGAGATAAAGTCTTGTATTTAGTACAGATTGCACCAAGGACTGTACATTTGGCCCCAATTTTTTTGTGTACTTTAAGGAGATGTGGTTATGTAAATTGTGTCCTAAGCCAACTAGAATTAGTTGTGACGGGGCAATCAAAAGTTTACTTGGGTTAGATTTAGTCGAGTAGATAGCGATGCAGGTTAGGATTGGGGGATATAGAAAAGATCTAAAATTGCAGTCACAAGGTAGATAGAGAGATTTGGGAGTTTTCCCTTGTAACCCTAATATGGTAAAGGAAGAAATATACTACTTTGGTCGAGGAGGTAGGCACCAAACCACATAATTTCTTTCTGATTGCGGTTCTGTCTTTGTTGCATTGTAGGTATTTTTGATCAACATAGGAATATTGACTTGTCTGGGTAGTTCTGAATGCAAACATTGTTCTTATTGCTTGTTCTACCTTCTTTTGAGAAGCTATGTCCCCTTAAATTTATTCTAAATCAATTTGCTCTTAAAGGAATATTCGTTTCTTGGTTGGGCCCTAGTACATTTTTGTTGCTTATGTGGCAAGTATATCTGTTGCATAGTTCTTAAATGATAAGGAAGCTGAAAATAATAGTGGGAGAGTAGACATTGAGCTAGGATCGATGGGCCCCCTTTTCTGCTGACATAGTGGCATACCCCAGTTCTTTCTCCCTCAACTTTTAAAGGACAAAGTAACCATTTGAATCTGTAAAGTGTGAATATTAGAGATGTCAAAACACTAATCAATCTTTTAGCTCCAGTCAGACTGACATAAGTGCTTCTGTATGGATGGTGATGTACTGGAGGAGCTTTAAAATTTGAATAACACGAGTTTAAAGGAGAGAACCTTGACTGTTACTTGGAAGAAGGGTTTTAGGCTTTTAGCATGGAAACATTGTTTGTGCTTCGAGTAATCCTGATCACTTTAAATATTTATTTCTCATTATCTTTAGCTATATTGGGATGGTCGCTATTCTTGGCTTAATTTTCTTAGGATCTGTAATTATCATTAATCCATAGCTGGTAGTCTTGAAATGACTCTTGTTCTGTTTCTTTTCCGTTCTTTTGACGATTTGTAGGAGCAAAGATGACGATCACATTGAGAAGCCCTGACACAATTTAGTTTCTTGTTTTAAATCTTCATACTTCCTTCTGACAATTTGTCTGAAGATAATTAGAACATAAAATAGTAATTGTTTTACTGGTTAATGAATCCTATTAAACTGAACATCATATTGGCACACCATTTCAGTTAGACATGTTTGTGTGACAGTGGTACATAAATTATGGATTCTTTTCCTTTGTTCCTTTTACAAATCATTCCTCAATTCAAGCTGGCTTGAAACAGTTGAAAGTTTGATGACAGGATAATTCCATGCGGAGCTGGGTTTTGGATGGGAGCTCCCTCTATGAGACACCCTTCCCTTTGAAGTTTCCTGCTTCAAAAAACTCGTTAAAGGTATGAATTGATGACTTTATGCCTCATTCATGTTTTTTATTCATGTTTTTGATAGAGTATATATTTAACATGCAGCTATCCCAAGCTTATGATCTTTGTTTTGGTCTTGCACTATCCCCTGGAGAGTTGATGGTTGCTGTTGTAAGTTTTTATTTTAGGTGCTCATTTTGTTGCTTTAGTATGTCTCTCAACAACTAGAATTGTACTCTGTTCTTTTATAAGCTAAATGCTCGACTCAGACAATTGCCTATAAACTGTCATATAATTAGATGCCATGTTTTATGGTTCGACCCATGATAGTAAAATCTTCTATTTAAGCATGTGAAACTTGTGGGCTGGTTTATTGTATATAGAACTAGGAAACAAGCTAGATGCTGCTTAAGAGGAAGGCTTATCTAGTAACTAGAGCTGCACATTTACAGACATGATGTATTGCCAATTATCTAGATTCTCAAAAACTGATAGTCGGGTATCTTCTTTGATAGGTTCGCAGTTTTGATTCTAGTCAAATGCATCAAATGTATCAGGCCAGGTGACACACACTCTCTTTCTGGATATTAGCTTTTTAATTGCTGGATGCCATGTGACTCAGTTTTCCTTGCACTATTCTGCTGCAGGACCCATAAAGCAGCAGCTGAGTTTTACTGGACCACTAGGCACTCAATGAGGATTCCATCAGACAATCATTCAAATGGATTTTCTGGTTCAACTGACGAGGACTTGGTATTGTGGGAATCCACCATTCTATGGTCTCTGACACATTATGATAATATAGAAGAACCACTCGTCCTTTGGGATGTCTTGACAGCACTGCGTGCTTTCAAAAAATATTTACCTGATTTCTTAGAAAATATCCTCTGTAAATGGATATCAAGTTGGTTCAGAGGCTACCAACCTGGTGATTCTATTGAAAAGATTTTGTTTCATGCCCAAAGTATGCTATCGAAGATGAGCACTCGTCGGATGCACCTTCTCAATATCATCTGCAGAATGATGCGGAGCGAGATTAAGGCTGATGCATGTCCCGATGAAGAAGGAAACTTAGATGTATGGATCGATTTACTTGCCAATAGTGAAAGAGAACTTCGAGAGAGATTTGTGTCATTTACTTTGAAAGCTGTTCTGAGTCGTTCACACTGTTCATTCATGGTTCTTGCAAATGGTACACACTGGTGCCCAGTTGGAGTGGCACAGATGGAACAGTGGGTGGCCATTAACCATGCACTGGCCCATGATGAGCTGAAACATCTTGCAGCAAAAATTGGAGAACGTGAAAGCAGGTATCAACTGAATTCTCTGATTCCACAGCATTCTGCCATTTGCTTAATAAAGTATCATTATTTTATATGCATGTTTAGGAATTTCGTACTTCCAAACAAACTTCTCACTATGTTGTACTTGGTTTGCATCATTAAACTGTTCAATCCTCCAACTCTACTAGGCCCTAGTCTAAGGTTTGGAAATCCACTTCTTGAATCAGAGCATTGAATAGTAAAATATTCCCATTGTTAACTCTCACGTTCTTCATTGGTGTCATTTTGCCAAATGGCTTCAAATTTGTTTTAGGTACCTTATTATCTTTGCTAGCAGATGCCTTGAATACTATCAACTAATCTTCTAGTAGAGTAACCTCTCCTGTTTCTTAGTTTTGGACTAGAAAATTTCCAGATTTTTTCTTCTTCTTAATCAACATCAATTGAGAAATTAATAAGCCTTATTTATTGAACCAATTGGCCTATTAGTTGGCTCCAGTTTCACCTGACGTAGTGCCAAGTGCCAATGTGGCATCCCAGCGATCGAACTGGTCAAGATCTGTGATTGAATCTTCTTGCCTTGTATTTATAAATTTCTGGTTGAGGTAGCATAGACACACTGAAAATCAATGTTGTGTTACATCGTGTCGGACACGACACAAACACTCCAAAACACACTAGAACACGTAAAAAAGCAATTCCATGCCAGTGCAACATAGATCTACCTAAACCATTTGAACAAGCAATATTAGTTTCAGAGAGATCATTTCAGTAATGCACATTCATCAAATACGATAATTCTCTCTTCCTAGATGTCATACTCTACATTTTTCTTCCTTCTTACTTTGCTGAGTCTCGTTTTTTTCCTATCAGGGCGAACTCCTCCCGATCTGAGTACATAAAAGAGAGCTGCAGCTATTGTTCTGCTCCAGTCGCGTTTGAATCACCAGAGTATGCTAAATGTGAGGGAGTTGAGCACCAGGACGGCACCATTGAAACCCATGAACTGAAACGTTGTGCAGTGTCTATGCAGCTTGCTTCGATCGTTGCACCGATGTGGTACTGCATTTGCTGTCGAAGATGGGCTGCCAAACTACCCCCCGAGTCATTCTTTACCATGCCCGGATCTCCCTTGGATGTAAACTATGTAAACTACGAAAGCGGGATGTTTGCTCTGCAAGAGCATTGTAAGCCATTGTGCCTATTTTGTGGGATATTGATGCAGAGACATTTACCGAACATTCTGCTCTCTGCTTCCCCAGTGTAACATATGTAGATATCTTCTCTGGTTCAGATGACATCTTATGGTTCTCTGTGACCGCTTCTCGTAGTCGATAAAATGAAATGGCCTAAAGAGAGGAAGAGGGATTGTCATAGGGAAAGATAAAATAAAGCTGCAACTGTTTATGTCACAACAATGTTCCTTAATTAGATATCTCCCCAAGATCTCGTTGACCAATTTAAAGGTTCTCTAGAACCAACAATGGGGCTGTCAAAGGGAAAGAGCCGTCTGCTCCCAAACTTGCACCTAGGCGATAAGCTTGATTTACATAATAAGTCGATTCGACTTGGGAAACCAAGCTTGAATGTAGGGAAGAGCTCGATCTCCTTGAGGAGACAGTCTTCTGAACGAGCTGAGTTTGAACATAAAAAACTTACAATTTTTTTGTTTGTTTGTTTGTTTGTTTGTTTAATTTTGATACAAAACAAGTCCAAACCATGACCCCTTTTCGTCTATATTATATTGAAGAAACAGATATACACTCTAAGGTGATGTTTTGTTCAAGTTTTAGATGCTTGAAAATTATAATTTTTTGGACAATAATAACCTCAAGGACACCAACTGAATTTAAATTTAGTTAATAGTAACATCATAAAATTAATGAAATGTTATTTATGAAAAATTAAACAAATTAATATTTTTATTCCTGTTTAAAACAAACATGAGAATTGAAAAAAATTGAATTTTCAAACTGGCATATTTCCAACTAACCAAACATGAGTATTGGATTATTGAATAAATTTTCCATGAAAAAAGGAATGGAAAATGGGTATTTGAAATTCTTGTATAATTATATAGTTTTGTAATTGAATTTTGTGTATTTGTAAGCTTTATAGAAGTTTTTCTCTCTAAAGAATTCTGCATTCTTTTCTGTAGAAACAGTAATTATTTATGATCCATGATTGTGAGGTCCATCAAATGATCAAATGAGAGTAAATCATGGATCGTCTATATGTATACAGCTTGTACGTATGTACGTGACAATCTTGCTATCATATTCATGATTTCCAGCATCTCAGAGGTACGTACTACAAGCTGGGGGTGGGGTCCAGAAGCGGAGGTGGAAGCTCTACACCAACCACTCCAACTAGCACTGGAAAATGAACATGAATCTGTCATGCTTGGAGCACCCAGCCACAATTCAATACACTCCCAATGCAATGGAGAAGGATGAGCTGACCTGACCTTCAGAGAGAGCAAGGAGTAGAAGTACTCCAAGCTAGTCGGCAAGTCTAAGGTCCACCGGGGACCGGCAAGTTGACCTCGATGCAGCAATGGCAAATCTACCGGACTAACCTCGAGCTGAGTACTGCGGTCAAGATGAAGAGAAAGAAAAGAAATACAGTCAAGTTGACAAGGAAGAAGAATGCTCTGCATAGGAAACTAACTAATAGTATTGCAAGATTTTAGAACAAATACATGTACTCCTTGCTGCATAAATGAAATACGATAAGAAAGTAAATTGTTAGCTTAATGAAATATTTATGACATAATTAGACCACCAGGAAAATCAATTCACATGCAGTAATCAAACAGATAAAAGCACATGATCATTCAGATTGACTTAAATTGTCATCAAATAAAACATGAAGGAACATTTGAAGAATAGCACGAGAGACGAACAGGAATCCTGATCAGATCGAACTATGTATGCATCACAATCAGATTTACAAAAAAAAATGGTACATCAGTTATCATTACAAAACCCAACATGTGCAACTGTCAATAATAATAATCCCTGCTGCTTATTGGCTAAAACTCAGTAATAGCAGTTGCAAGTTACAAGACAGACACTCTCTCGCTAATATACATACACGAACTAGTATTGGCTAATTCTAATACTTTCACATCCCCACTTACATGGGCTGACTTGGATATTGTACATTGAATACATAGCAGGACAAGGGAGAATCAATAGGATAGCTCCCTACAATGTGCAGCAAGTAAATCAAACTTGGGGCAACGAAAAAAAATTTACAAAGATTACCAACCCTATCTACACATTCTCTTCTTTGCATTGTCGGTTGTCCCTTCCTGAGAAATGCTCAATAGCTTACACCGTCTCATCTGCCTTTCCTCATTCCGATAATACCTCCACGAGTCCGTGAGCCACACCAAATTTTTGTATCATCTTGACACATCGAAGGCCTAATACAGTCTTTTTAACCTTCATATATCTCTGATGAACTTCATAAGAAGACACATGCACAGATAAAAAGAAATCTGCAGCACAGTTCCCAAGTCAAATGACTAAAGGATGTCTGTATCTTCATCCTTCATTGCAGAATTAGGCCCATCCTCGAAGCCAGTTACTGGGGCGAGTTTGTTGAGATCCAAAAATCTTCTCTTCCGGACACCTGCTGCTTGACCTGGATTTTTGTCAATCTTCTCTACAGGTTGGTACTGCTCTTTCTCTACTGGCTCGTCAGCATAATCCTTCATCTCATCATCTTTCAGTATTTGCTTGCCATCTTCCACATGATTCTCAGAATCCTGGCTTGCTGTCGAGAGCTCCACATCATTACTAGCACCTGAAAGTGCATCAGATGCATTCGACTTGTCTGGCTTTTCAGTTTCTGCATCAGTGTCGGAAACCTCGTACTGTCGGTAGTCAATCCGTGGACGGCTGGCCCTCTTGCTTCGCCTGAGCCCTGATTGGAGTTCACCAACAGATCTCAGTTTTGCACCTCTTCTACTGCACATTTGGGGCTTCTTGTACTTTTGGGGTCCATCTATATCTTCATCGCTGGTGCCCAAAGAATTATCCTCATCCTCATCTTCCTCTTCCTCTTCCTCTTCTTCCTCCGCATTTTCCTCCCAGCGGTACTCCTCATCACCCTCAGAGCTACTTGACACCTGCTTCCGGCTTCTAAGATATTCCTCATCATATACGGCTTCCCCAACTATATCATCATCACTATCGAAGTCTGCTTCATTACCTGAAACAGCTTCAACATAATCCTTCTCTGAATACCTTTGAGGACGCATTCTGCGCCGGTTGCTATTATTAAGTCCCAAGAACATAACAACAGATGTCAGACATATAACATGATAAAGTATCATATAAAGAGAGGAACCAGGGAAAAAAAAGAGGAAAAAAGAGGGAGAAAAGTAACAGCCAAAGCTACCTGCGGTTAAGAGAACCAGCTTGCTCTTCACCATCACTTTCTTCATATTCATTTGATTTTGGGGAATGTGTGTCATCTGAAACTTGTTGAGATGCATTAGAAGTGCCATTCAATTTACCATTTGGAGATGCCTCGGGTTTAGAACCAATTTCCTTTTTAACAACGCGCTCAGGTGAGTTTTGCTTTTTCCTAAGAGAAAGAGAAACACGAGAAAAATGGATCAGGCAAGATATAAGACTAAGGAACTACATATCAAGGAAGAATGTACATACTTAGTTATTTTTATAGCTTCACTAATTGATCGGTCATAGTCGTCTGCAAATTTAGTAAAGTGGATTAGTTCAAAAGATAGCCCTTTAGATTCTACAGTTAGTTAAAAAGAACCAAAACAAAATACTTCGGATACAGGTGACCTGCCCAACACATAACGGTTACAAACTAAGCGTACTCATTTGCATATCAGACAAAAGGAAATGAATTAGAACATCAGCAGGATGAATGCGATTGTTGCAAGTAATGCTTTGAGGTGAGTTACTGAGTTTAGGTTAAAATTAGACAAGCTTTATTAATTTAACTGCAAACTAGAAAACAGAAGGCAAAAATGAAGATGTAATATTGGTCGACCAAATATAACCAAGTTCAACATTGTTAAATGTTGATCTAGATCAAAGTTAAATTTCGAGGTTTCAGTATGTGTGTGTTCTGTGACCATGGAAGGATCAATCCACCCTGTGATTAATCGGATTATGCTGTACATGACTATTTTCTTAAAAAAAAAAAGGAAAAATTAGATAAGCATACAAAGAATATCAAAGTCATAGAAATAACATAAAAATAGTCAACAGTCCATAGAGTTGAAAAAGAACTACAAATGAACATGGATAAACATCCAAGTCATAGAATGAACATAAAAGCAGTCCACACTCCATAGAGTTATTAAAGAGCAAGAAATAACAAGAGAAAACAACAAATAGTCTCTAGATAATATGACCATATAGTTCACCACTCGTCATTGTCACATGATTGTTATTGTCTTTCCCTTAAATCTGAGGAAGCTCATCAATGTTCGCCTGAAGGCCCTGAACATGTAACTCATTGGTACCCTCTCCACTAGGAACCTCGTCATTGATAGCATCAACATGAGAGGATAACATAGAGGTAGAAGCAGGCACTTTTTCCTTCATCAAATACACCATCTACATTGTTTTTATGCTCCTATGATGCTCCAAAACCTCATAAGTTCTTGAAGCCTCTACAATTTGCTTTCAAGCCAGTCCAGAACCAGGAAATTTTGCTTCTTCATCTTCATTCTCTATCTCCACAACTCCGTTAGTTCTACAGTGCAATGATGTGGAGTCATCTTTAAATTTACTAGTATCGATATGATTTACACAGATGAGTACTTGCACTTAATGTCTTTGATTAAGTCTTATCAGTTTGCTTATAGATGGTGACAGATGGAGACGGTAAGCTTCAGGTATGTTTTCAGTTAAATATTTACAGTTTTCCTAAATAGTTCAGGAGTTTTCTGTAGATAGTAGTATCATTTGAACTATAAAGATTCCTTTAAAATAAAAATAATTGGTTTCCAGAAAGAAGTTACAGACTTGTGATATTATTACAAAAGGAAGGTGTGCAATGCGATCAAGTATGTGTATGTTTAATTCTTGTCAGAAAATTGCCTTTCATTTATTTATTGAATGTATCGTTGCAGTTTATATATAGACTGATTTCTTGAATATGTGGAATATTGGCTCCAAACCTGAATCCATAGAATCATCGGTGGCTTAGCTGGATGGGAAATCATATTTACTCATAATAATTGTACACTGAGTCTCCAGTTGTGTCCAGCCTTCCTAGATCTAATACTAATACTTGTATTTTTAATATTTATAAACTATATGCAGCTCAGGTACATTTATATAAGAAATGAAACATGTTACTACGTGCCAAGAACAAGTGTAGGTCCTTTCTTTATCTGCTACCGTGCTACGTCAAATGAGCCTAGTCAAAGGATTTGATATTGTGAGACCGAAGCTTAGCCATTTCGTGCTGGCCCTAGACCTCAGAAAGCTCCAAGGTTGATCCAAAAATGATACTATAGTCAATGACCAAAATGTCAAAAAAAGTTGATCGAAGATAGATTGTCAATTGATAGAACAGTACCAGACAGAATATGAAGTTCATTCACGTTAAATAAGACATCCTAATTTTATTGCAGAAATGCAATTATTCGTGGTAACACTTCCATTTTTAGAATGATAGAAGACAGGAACGGCTAGTTAATCTAATAGGCCAAAATATATAGAACAAGACATTATCCCGGGTCATGTATGTCATTGTAAATTATTTGATTCTAGCATTCAAAACATAACGCAAAATGATAAATCAAACTTTTGCAAAGTCATAAACTTCATTTTGAAATGTCACAAGGATCAAAGAGGAGAGTAAAAATTGAGAAATTATTGTTCCTATAAATCTCTTACCAAAAGTGTAGGTAACATATTTTCTATCACGAAGAGACCGGCCAGAGGAGAGGCCATCTGTGGACACATAGGTATCAAGAAGGAGGGCTTGTCTGTGTTGCTTCTTCAAGGCTCTCTCTTTCCTCTGTATTTAGTAAAATGGACCAATCAAATTATATTCCCCTTCTAGACGGTTCCAACTGAAAGTGAATTATCACTTGCTAATATATGTATTTCTTGTTAGTGCAAACGTAGAGCCAAGTTGAAATTAATATGTATGCCCACGTGAAAAAAATACTACCTTGTGTATTTCTTCAATCTCAGGAAGAATGTCATTCTTTAACCTTTTTCCAAGTGCAACTTCTGTCCTGTTTTTGCTCGAAAAAAGTTTGTCCTGGAAAAAAGCAAGTGAGATAAACAAGACCAACAAGAAAATGAAAAATGCAACAAATAAACTCAATAAAATGATACAAAATAGGTCACAAGTTGCCTGCAAAAAGGTTAATGGATTCGTAGTAGGAAGATATGAGGAAAGCAGATGATACACAACTAGTTATAAAACAAAGTACGGCAAATGGAGCTTCAGTCCAACTCATTGTTACTTAGAAGACAGGACAATTTTGTACAAGCGATTCATCACACTTCTCTCTGTTAGTATTTTCTTTATCTATCCCAAAGTTGCATAGGCAGAAAGAGTACCAAGGCACAGAGATCCTCTGGAGCCTAAGGCGCAAGCACGAAAGTGAGGTGTGAGCAATAAAAGAAAACAAGTATATTTATCTCATAATAATTTTGTTCTTCATATGCTTTCAATTTGTTTGATATTAATAACATCATAATACGTTTTTTCTAACCAAATTTTATTCGTCTTGTAGCAACAAAGATGTTGAAGTTGCAAGCTATAATATATGAGTTAAAGCTATGGGCATTTAGCATCTTTTAGTCGATTATCTGAACAATATGTTGAATTGGTGTTGTGTACAAAATCATGTTGTATACAGATACAAACTAATTGCATGTGACTGCATTTTTGTCGATAGGATCAGGCAAAAGTGAATATTTCATCCCAAACCCTTGCTTTTGTCTTCCATAGAAGCACTGCCACTTATTACCTTCTAACTTCCTGAAACCAATAACTCCGAAACTGCCACTTATTACCTTTTAACTTTTTGAAACCAAGAACTCCGAAACCGCGATATTGATGCCGCTGAAGGGTCCCAATCCCATTCCGATAACACAAACCTTGGTAAAAAATGCCCACTTCTTCACTTTTAGACGTGATAAAACATGTAAATCACTTAGATGTCAATCATGCATTATATATACTATGCTCATGCAAAATGGATTCCCTGGTGAGAAACAATTTGAATAAAACATAACCTATTGAATTGATTTTTATTGTATCAAAAGATATCATGCTATCCACTGAGCCACAACAACTTGTACAAAGTCTTGTTCTCATTCCCTAGGTATCTACTTTTCTCAATTTCATGTTATATTGTAATTATCGACACTTTGGACAAAATATTCACAATCCAACAGAAAAGCAGCCAAATACATTAATAGTTTCAGGATTTGATCATTCCCCTTATGTTTCCTCTCTTTCGGCTGGCCAGAACTGATCCAAGGTTAAAATAATATCAGACAGAAAGAAATCTACATTCGAGATAATATTTTCTTCTATTTATTACTTCTAATTTTTACGTGTTAACATCTTCTAACTTCTAAGAACATGAAAACCAAATCATCTAATCTCGCATTAAATATCTAGAAACAGAAAGGAAGACGCAAGCTTCCTAAGGTTGCCCGGTAAATTGCTGGATTTCATACTAAACCACCAAGGTTATTCATAGAAGAGAAATAACAAACCATGGTCACAGTCCAGCTATGTTAGGACGCAAAACCACTAGGTTGGACGTCAAGTAATGTATGGAGTTACCATTAAAATTGAACCAAAATATATACATGTGATACCTGTGACACAGGGCAAGACCTAGAGGGCAATCTATATGGGTCGATTCACAATTAACAATCTACGATTTGCATAGGCCTAATTATGAAGAAAATATTGTTACTATTCTAGAGGAAATAACCCTAGTCAATCCTAGAAATTAACAATTGAAAGGGAGAAAGAAATGGGCTAACCAAAGAGTGGTGAAGTCGATTCACACTTTCGGAAAGATCCACTCTAAACCATGAATTGAAGTAGATTCACACTTTCAGAAAGATCCACTCTAAACCATGAATCCACGTTCAAACCTTTGTACCCGAGATCTAAAGTTGAACCTTGATCCTAAGTGCTGGATTTTGATTATTCCCTTGAATAGATGTCACAAGAGTGCTGTTGTACGATGATGTGAATAGTGACGACGATGTTAAGTAGGGCTGTGAACCAAAGGCTTGTCGAATTGACCGACAATAGAATCTGCAAGGGGAAGGTTATCTTGACTCAGCAACCCGAAGATGCAGTCGCAAGGGTTGCTGCTGATTCTGTCAGTAAACAGCAAGCCTAGGAGGCTTTGGGTACTCTAGCAGGTGCAAACAGCAGCAGGAATTGCTGTTCAGGGTGGCTGCAGGCTGCATCAGCCAGCTGAAGGACCTGCAGCAGGGGGATCTGGCAGGCCTGCTGTCCAGGAGAGGAATCATGGGTGCTTGTCGTTGGCAGTAGACAGCAAGCACAGATGTAGGAAGGAGAAAATATGAGGCTAGTCGAATTGATGACAATAGAATATGCAATGGGAAGGTTGAATCTTGACTCAGCAGCCTGAAGATGCAGTCGCAAGGGTTGCTGCTGATTCTGGCAGTAAACAGCAAGCCTAGGAGGCCTTGGGTACTCTAGCAGGTGCAAACAGCAGCAGGAACTGCTGTTCAGGGTTTCTGCAGGCTGCAGCAGCCAACGGGAAGCCTTGCCTGCAGCAGAGGAATCTGGCAGGCCTGTTATCCAGGAGAGGAATCATGATGCTTGTTGGTGGCAGTAGACAGAAAGCACAGGTTTCGGAAGCAGAAAATATGAGATGGGTTACATGGTTTCGATAATATGCATATTATGAAGATGAAAATTCTTATGAGGAATAGGCAATCACACCACAAACATAAATAATAATAATAATCAACTCTTCATTCATGAAAAACCATCTCTTACATTGTTTATATAAGCCTCACAACTTGGCCATCAAGAAAGCAGCCCTGCCAAATAACTAATCCTAAGCCTAACATATAAACCAAATCCTAACAGATCATGTCCATAGCTAAATAAACCAAGTGCACCCAAAAAAAAACCTAATGCCTAAATCAAACAGTTCCAACTGGACTCGAACCCACGTCTAAACTGGTACTCCATCAATATGAACTTCGTGTTGTCTAAGGTTCATGAATGAAATTCTTAGAACACATGATCCATTTGATCCAAGCTACCCAAACCCTATGCTGATCTAGTTGTAGAAAGGTAATCAAAAGAAAATATAACAGAATATCTGGTATAGCGTTTAATGCAGGAGATTTCACTTTGGAACCAGAAGCTACAACTTCTATTTTGAAAGTTTCCATACTTCCACTTCTATGTTCCCTAGGATTTTTCTCTGATCCCAGGTATTTGATGGTGTCCTTTACACCAAAATTTGATTGAAATATATAACTTCAATAGACCCGAGGCATCCTTGCGCACTACTCATTATCCACCTAGACCCTCTTATGCACGCTGCCCAAGAAATGAATGCTCGGTGTGCTGCTTGTAAAACAAGATCTGAATGTTCTTAAATTTACTAAAGGGACTGTACTTTATAAGCCTTGTTGAAACTTGAAAGCTGAATTTTCAGTTGGAAACTAAAATGAAAACAATTGTTCATAAATGAAGATTATATTGGAGATTAGAGTGAATATCAAGATTCAAATCTGATAGAGGTATATAAATTTGTTTTAGTAGTAACTTATCATATAACTTTAGTTCTTAAATACATGACATCACAGTAGATATCATAACATCCAAAAGAGAATTGTCAAAATGTGGACGAGAAGTAAATGAGAAAATGAAGTAGCAAGATGCTTGCAAGCATCGGTTTTTGGCATATAATAAAGAAAGATGAAACGGTTGAAACAAAAGAGTCAAAGGAGTACTATCAAACTGGCAATTGAATTAGAATAAGTTTCATTAAACACATGAAAAAGTAGCCTCCAGGAATCCTTATGATTTGACTAACCAAAATTTGCCTCCTGATATGCCTATAGTTGGCTGTAATATCTTCATTTAGATAATACAAATTTATAGTCAAATGATATATATCACCATACTACTTTGCCACAAAACTCACTGACATGTGAATAGTCTTCCAAATGTGTTCTCATAAATTTAGCTCAAAAATGTCTTCTAGGTCACAAAAGCAGGTTTCACATAAATATAATAGAGTCTAAGCTATACTAAGTAGTAGCATCCTAGATCTCCGCTGCAAGGGCTTCCGGATCCTCCGGTAGGACATGATCAATTTCAGATATAAGGTCCTCCGGGCCCCCGTAATATGTAGTGAACTGGTCCTCAAAATCATCTCCTAATTTTTTTTAATATATCTATGTCAGGATTGGAGCGAAAGTACATCAATAAAAGCGGTTCCATATACATGGTAGAGACCATAAGACTATAATAGGCATGCAATACTTGAAAGACGGTAAATCAGAATCATGGTATGATAACCTATGATAAACAAGTAATTACGATAATCCAAGATCATAAATAGCAAAGTATCAGAGTGACAAAAGGAAAGAGTGTAAGCACTCTAAGTGAATTTAAAATATTGTTTTCAATATGTGATCGGCTTAGGTATCCGGCTCATCTTGCGATGAGCTATTATTCGAGAAAAGGTCCAGCACAATCATCCGTGAATGACATGATTTGCAATTAGACATGAAAGCAACATGAAAGACGGGCTTTGATCACATCTACTTAGTATTTCTCCCTTTTCCGACTAATACTCATGTATTCAATGCGAGATACACTGATTCTAGAAACATGAAAATCACTACGTAAGGTAGGCACGAGATACGTGAACATGAACAACTTGTTCAACACGATAACCATGACCAACTTGACAACATGACCAACATAAGAATCACTACTAAAACTGAGAATCCATACAATACCAATCCGTGTATCGAGCGTGAAAGTAAGACATAGCTAGAACACGAAGTATCGAAACTATCAAATAATGAAAACAATCAGAGAATGTACTCACATGCCGTCCTGAGACGGTGATACGAGATTGAGTCCGTATCGCAGTCCAAATAACCTATATATGTGTTTACAATATCAATATGGAATATGGAAATCAAAATCTAACTTATCTATTTAGTTAGCGAGTCTTTAGGTCAATTACTATCTACTTGTGATACATATATAATAAGTATTACAATACTAAAATATAGTTTTATATAGTTCAAAGTAGCATATATATATATATATATATATATATATATATATATATATATATGGTAAACGGGATATGAGACATAGTGCTCATTTTCCTAAATGAGCCATGCACATGTTGACCAATAGAAATAGAGTGTACTAGTGCACATGGGTGCACATGAGATGTAGGAATCCATTCATATTGGTCCACATGTGCATGACTCATTTAGAAAAATGAGCACTATGGCTCATATCCCGTTTACCCATACATATATATATATATATATATATATATATATATATATATATATATATCGTAGGTATAACACTTATTATACTTTATATAACACTTCTAGTTTCTTAATTCAATACCTTGGTATTCCAATACCTTGACACTTATCTAACCAATACCCAACTTACCTTGACACTTACCTTGTCATGAACATACCCAATATACACAATACATCTAACCCACTCTAGGATACTCACTTGTATCCTATGCATAACACACTAACTATACTTGACACTAAACTCACTACACCTCACATTCTCTCATACACTCACTCACTAGGCACTTGAACACTTAGACACTCACTCACACACACCTTTCACTCTTGATCAAGAGAAAGAGGTGGGGGTGCTTAGGCTACTGCTGCTACTGCCTCTACTGCCACTGCTGCTGCTGCTACACTCTGTCATCCCCCCTCTTTTAAGCACACACACCTCTATATATCTCTATATACATATATCTATCCACACAACACAATCTCTCTATATTTATATAAAATCATAACTATATATATATATATATATATATATATATATATATATATATATATACTCTTGTGTATATTTATACACAAGCACAAATACCAAACACACTCATCTACACATACCAATACCAATTGGTATTCAAGATACATAAACACTCCTATCATTCTAACACAAATTAAAACTTATGATTTATACACCTCACATAGAGCACAACTCACCCATAATATTACCAAGTATCACACAATTGAAAAACAATCATCTTGCGTATATTGATACACAAAAATAGGATACCAACAAAGGACACAGCACACCATATATATACACATAAGTATATATGCACTTATCCTCTCATATGCACATACACTTCCATATATATATATATATATATATAT
Organism: Iris macrosiphon; assembly: GCA_036927795.1. Classification (NCBI taxonomy): domain Eukaryota; kingdom Viridiplantae; phylum Streptophyta; class Magnoliopsida; order Asparagales; family Iridaceae; genus Iris; species Iris macrosiphon. The sequence continues at coordinate 185,650,723 of JAYESA010000003.1, read as the reverse complement.
ATATATATATATATATATATATATATATATATATATAACTCAAATTCTAATGTAAAACCTTAAAACACTAACTTTACATAAACATATAGGATACAAAATACATATAAGAGCTTTTTATTTAGCCATGCATTTCATGAATATCTTTGACACACTCTTAGAATATCTATTTTGAATATAATGATATTTTTCATTACTAATTAAAGACAAAAGTTTCTTTTGAAAAATTACACAAACAAAAGGTGGTCATAACACTACTAGCAACCCATGACAACTATCCTACCATGAAAACTTTAGATTTACAATATTTAAAGACTTGTAGAACCTATTCCTAACCAAGAAGAATTTTCTGTTGAGTTCTAAATTGAATTTCTATTAGAGGGAAGAGTAACATACCTATTGGGAAGGGCTCCCAATAACAACTTCTTAAATGGATGGTGTAGGAAGAAGAAATGTGCTCAATCCTCCTTGGTAGTGTTCCTTGCTAACTCTACTTGAGCTCCCAAGCTTTAGCTTCCAAGTTTGGTAGAAAGTTGAAGGGAGAGAGTTGATTTGGAATGGTGGGGGAAGGAAATTAGGGTTTGGGACTTGGAGAAGATGAAGTGGAGAAAAAGTAAAGTGGGATGAAAAGAATGAAGGGGTGGGGGTTTAATAGGTGTTGTGTAGCTTCTCATGCAAGTCTCTTTCTTGAAATTTGTTATGAGGAGGTGGAAAAAGAAAATTACCATTTTACCCCTAGATATTAGTCATGAAAGGTGGGAAGAAAAAATATCTAGATTTTTTCTAATCTAAGTTTAATCCTAATCCTCCATTAATTTAAACCAAAGTTAATCCTATACTTAATACTAATTAGGATTAATTAATCACTAATTAGAAACTAATTAATCCTAATTAATAACAATTAAATATTTATTTATTTTTGGAAAGTGGAGATTACAGTTCACAACAACAGTGCACTCATTTACCAATCACCCAGAAAAATCACCTTTAACAACAATTCTTTCTCACAATACAACAGTTCTCCTTAGCACAAGTCCACCCTCAATCAAGATGTTCAATCGGTTTATTATAACCTATGTTGCACCACGGACACAAATCTGACACAGCAACAGGGAAACTTAGGAAAAATAGGATATGCAGCATGGCATGCCAAAATATATAATGATGCTTGCATAAACAAATCTTTTTACCAAATTTTAAAACTGTCCAGCTTCGTTACCAAATTTAAAATTGTCCCAGATTTGCAGATGAGAAAGGGCCCAAAATGACATCAGAGAGAAAGGGTGAAGGAGATCATAGAGAGGGAAAAAAAATGATACGACAATTCATCTTAACATAAGTTATGGGTCGGGTTTTAATAAAGGATTTTTAACATTAGATCAAGGTTCAAGAACTCGGTATCGGTATCGGACAGTTTGTATGAGTAGCCGTATCGGCAGTATCGGCGGTATCGGATCGGAGTATCGGATATGTTGGTATCAGATGTATCGGCAATTTAAATAATTATTAATATATTAGTAAAAAAATAGAAAAATAATTTACATATTTATGCATTATTTAAGTGTTTTTCATGTTTTTTTTTAATTAGAATTGAATAAAACAATAGTCATCCTTGTTGAATGGTTTACCTGCGATATATAAGTTTTCTTCCTTTACATATTTTTAGTTACAATCTTACTATGTCATTATATTCGTACTAATTGAATCTTGTATTATTTTGTAGATTTCAATTTTGACGAATTAAGGCGCATAGAGGGAGGCACAAGAGATTAGAAGCAATGCAAATGGCAGGATGAGATAATGAGACAAGTGACAAGACCCATAATTATATTTGTCGAGGAATCGAGATATTTTTTTAAATTTTTGTAAAAAAAATAAAGATTTAATTGTATTCAGAAATTTAGTATAAGTAAATAGTTATAAATTGTTACAATGTGATCTATGACACCAATTATTTTGTTTCATAATATATCTAAATAAAATTAGCAACAAGATTTACATGTTTAAATTTAAAAGTACGACAAAAAATCACTTGGCCAAAAAAATTTATTGGGACTCAGGCCTATCCCTTCATTTAAATTTCATGAATAATAGTCTTTTTACAATAAGTACGAACTACAATAAGGATACAAATACGAAAATGAATACAAATACAAAAAAATACAAATATATCACTAAAATTGTTCATAATTATCATAATCGTCCCGATATGGTTCTTGGTTATGAGGGTGGTAAAGACTGATATCTGTATTATGAAAAAAAATTGTCATTAGGCCATCAAATGTTGAATGTTGTTCCGCCTCTGGAGTGTTGTATGGATAATAACTTGTGCATGAACTATCATATGTATTGTTGTAATTGTCTGAAGGAGTAGGTACATCATGATGGCTAGATCCTCCAGCATATGTATCATCCATGCGGTGCTCTCTAGGTTGATAATCACTTGGCCAGTCTTCAGAGTATTCATGAGACTGATCTCCAGGACTTTCATATTCATTAGTATTGTCAGCACCAGCAACGAGTGTAGCTCCATTGCCTCCACTATCAGTAGTGTCGTCTTTATCGCTGTCGACCTGTCGAGATTGTACATCTGGTGTTTTCTTTCTTTTTTCAGGCCTTCGAGCATTTTCGACAATATCTTGTGGATCGACATCCAAGTTATCATTTAACCACTCATTTTCTCTGCCATCTAAGAGTGGTGTTTCCCTTTCTCTAGTCCAAGCTATGAGTGAATCTTCTTCATGAAATATCTCATCCAAATCTATAATATTTTGTTCATCTCGTGATCTTTGCATATTTCGAACCCTCAATCTCATATTATAATGGACAAAAACTAATTTTTCTAGTCTTGTCATTAAAAGTCTATTGCGGAGACGAGTATGGATGAGAGAAAATGTTGTCCAATTCCTTTCACAGTTGGAAGAAGACACTGTTTGACTTAAGATGCGCACAACTAATTGAGTCAAATTTGGGGCTTCCCCCTTAGCATGTATGGACCACCACTCAGCTACAAAATAATAAAATATATTAGCTTTGTAACTATATAAATTTAATTAATAAATATTTTAAAGTATGAACTATTACTACCAGGAAGACATCTATTTACAGCACTTTGGATTTGATCTGAACTAAATACACCATTTCTCAATCTGAACTTTTCTGCCTGCAAAGTGATATTACAACAGTTATGGGTCTTATGACATTAATGTGAAGTTATGAATAAATCTAATATCAAATAATAATTACCTCTTTATTTATATTAAGGCGTGTTGTATTGACATTCACCATTCTATTAACGATGCGGTGGAAACCATTCAGTACCTCGTCATCATTTATAACATCATTAGAATATTGGTATTTAGGATTCAAGAAATAACCTGCAATATTGAATAAATAACTAGTTTTAAAATCCCTACAAATATTATAAAATAATATTTGAAGGATATTCAATTTATAGAGTACTTACCAGCTGCATGTATATCTCGATGTAGTTGAGAATTCCATCTGGTATCAATCATTTTCCACCACTTCCTATATCCTTGACCAACATTCTTTTTTATCATTTCTTTAGCCCTGTCCATAGCTTCGTAAAGATGACCCATCTCGGCTTTATCATCGCTATCCACCATTCTTAAAACTTTTACTAGAGGTCGAAATATTGCAGTGACCCCTGCAATATCCCTCCAGTAAGTTTGACTCTCGATTAAACTGACAACCCACATCTGCCTTTTCTCTATCTTTACGATTGAGTTTCATGTAGTTATCTGTCCAACCCCTTATATTTATCATCATTTTTAAATCAGCCTGATGTTTAAGGATGGAATCAAAAGCAATAAAATTGGTAGCAAACCTAGTGATGGCTGGTCTAACCAATTCTCCATTTTGAGTCTCAGTCCTCATGATGCTAAGAGCCCAACCATGATTATATATGAAACAAGTCATATCTTGAGACTTCCGTATTAGTGGCTTAATATGTGGATCATTGGCTATATCCTTCAACATGAGATCTATGCAATGTGCTGCACATGGCGTCCAATATAAATTTTTTCTCATCTGCATATAAACATGCATATATATTTAAAATGAAGCTATATTTACAATAATAAATAACATATATACAAACATATTTATAATAATAAAAATTCAGTATAAGTGCATTCTCACCTCCATTAACCTCATTCCCGCCTTCTTGTAGTTGGAGCCATTGTCAGTAATTATTTGGACGACCCTGTTTTCTCCAATCTGTTCCACAACTTCATTCATCAGTCCAAATATGTATTTACTATCTTTGTACTTGTCAGAGGCATCTACAGATTTAAGAAATATCGTTCCTTGTGGAGAATACACAAGAAAGTTAATGATGCATTTTCTGTTCTGTGTACTCCATCCATTGCACATAATTGTACATCCATACTCATCCCAATACCTATGAAAAGATTTTAGGTACTCCTCCATGTCACTTATTTCCATATCTAAATAAGTATTTGAAATCTCATAAGGAGTTGGACCTTTTACTCCACTCCCGGAAGCTGCTAAGGCATCTATCATTGGTTGATAGTGTGAACTTTTAGCAGCATTGAACGATACATTATTATATATAAAGAATTTTGATATAAATCTTCCTATATAACTTTTCGTATTCTTTATCCCCTTAATTGCACCCTTTATTTTGGATTGCATTGCCCCTTGTCTACTTAGGACATAAGGGTCCATACCCCTTACTCCTACCTCTGGAATATTTCTTACCTCCTTCCCATGATATGCGACCGACTTTGATCGGCCACCTAACGCCGGACCCATACTTGACCCTGTTTCTCTGTCCCCGACACTTCGACGTCTACCCCATTCCTCAGTTGCATGTTCTCTCCTACTTTCTCTCATGCCCCTTCTAAGTTCCGTGAAGTCATCAATATCTTCTTCTGAGGAGGAATCTACTCCACCAGCTATTCTTGTCAACTCCTCCTTTACCCGTTGTTTTCTTTGATCTTCTATTATTTTATCCTTTTTACCCTCAACAAGCAATAACACTTCTTTTTTTACAGCAAGCGGTACATCAGGACACGATGCTACGTTTCCTGTAATTCTCGCTAAGTGTTGTTTCAGTCGAGTAACCCCTCCGTCCATTATTTTGCTGCAATAATTGCATTCCACCCTCCTTTTGTTATTAGGATTGATACATTTGCCATGTTTCCAACCAGCATCCATTTTCTTCGGCGTACGACTTTTTGGTGCCATTAAATAATCCTGAAAATGATATAACGTTACATACAATAATAAAAAATGTTACATGCAGTAATAAAAAATATACAAAAATTTGTTAGATGCAATAATAATTTTATTAACATATTGTACAATAATAAATATTGATAGATAGTATATATATACAGCAAAAAATATTGCAATAATAAAAAGTTAAATAGATAACAATAATATATAATATATATATACAATAATAAATAGTTAGATATAGTATATGATGCATATACGTACAATATATATGTATATGTATATATAGTATATAGTTTATGTATATATAGTATATTTAGATACAATATATATGAAAATGATACAATATATACAATTTATTATTTATGTACTATAGTATACAATATATATATATATATATATATATATATTATTGTATGTAACAACAGAGGATTGTATATATATATATATATATATATTAGTGTATATGTACAATAGTGTATAGTATAGTATACAATAATATATATATATATATATATATATATATATATATATATATATATATTAGTTTTATAAATAAAAAAAAGTCAGAATATATATATATATAAGTTGCCTCCATAAATACTATATACATGCCTACTTAATCACCCAAGTTCCATTGGCTTTCTGGCTAGTGGGATGGCTGTAAAATAGGGTTGGATTGTGGTCACGGGTTCGAATCTGACAATAGAATTTTTTTCTTTCAAAGATCCACAGCCGTTGGATCCGAGCGGTGGATCGGTGACGTGGCAAAGATGGACGATGGAGATTGATTTAGGTGTATTTTTAGGATGCTGACGTGGATTGGATCTGAGCGATGGATCGCTGGCGTGTCATATTGGACGGTGGAGATTGGTTTAGATGTGTTTTTAGGATGCTGACATGGATTGGATCTGGGCGGATCGGTGACGTGGCATATTGGACGGTGGAGATTGGTTGATGTGTGTTTTAAGGTTGCTGACGTGGCAATTTTTTTTAATTCGTATGCAAAACACAGAGGAGAGAGAAACTTTCATTTTCTCCCCCGAATGTTTCTCTCTCCCCGGGATGTTTCTCTCTCCGCCTCCACCGCTCCTCTTCACCTCCACTCGCCGCGTCACGCCGGAGTATGCTGGATCGGAGAGGAGAGAGTGTCCCTGGTTCACTTCCCTCTCTCCTCTTCGATTCCATTACCTCTTCAGGCCCGCGGTCGAGGCGGAGGAGAACTTCTCGAGCCGCGGTGGAGGCGGCGGAGGAGGCCAAGGACGAGGTCGAGTGGGTGATCTCCACAACGAAGGAGGATTCGGTTACCTGAAAAAGGTAAAATTTTTGGACTTCTTCTAATATATTTATGAGGGTTGTTGTTTGTTCATTGTAGACAAATTATGAACTATTTATACAAGTTTTTATTGCACTGTTACAAATTTCGATTATTGGATTTGACGTCTCTGGCTCTCTGCAAAGCAAAATTTGCTTTATTTTTTTGTCGTCGTTTTGAGGATTTGATGTTGCTTTTGTTTTTGGTCGGAGAAGAGAGAGTGTCCTTTTTCAGAAGGTTCGTATCGGCTCGTATCGGTTCTTATCGGCTTGTATCAGACCGATACAGGCCGATACGATACATTTTTCACCAATATCGGCCGATACCGATAATTTTCTTGAGTATCGGATCGGCAGTGCTGATATCCGATCCGATACGGCCGATAAGTATCGGTATCGGCCGATACCTTGAACCTTGCATTAGATATGGGTCATATTTGGGTTGGATTCCGTAAAAACTTTGACCCGATCAAACCATAACTCAATTAGAATTAGGTTTTATGCTATCAAAACCAGTCTTTATTTCTCTTTTATTTGGCAGCAGCTGCTCATGCTAGTGGTGGGAAGCCATGGCGGCGGGATCGACTAGGAGGCAAATGGAAACAAGGTAAGTACAACGAGAGCTGTTCCTTTCATCGGGCACAATTGGATACACTGGGATTCGAATCCGACAAGAATTGGACCGTGTCGTTCGCGAATCCGTGTCTGATTCAAATCTGACAAAGGATACAACACCGGTTTTGCTGTATCAGTGCTTCCCAGATTATAACTGACAGATGAATAGCACACTGTACAGAAGTTACCACAAAAATCAGTTGAAATTTCACTCCATTGCGTATCTAGGAGGAGATCCAAGGAAAGGTCAAAAAGTTAAACCTCGTTCTGAAGTGACTTGTCTAACTAACATCAATAAACACCTCCTTGGATGTACTATGTTATAAAAATGTGACTACATACCTCTCTAATATAAAACATAATGTAGCAAAGAAACCACGATGATGTGATTGAGGACCGAGGCAAGTGAGATACGTTCATGTGAGTGAAAGTCTTCAACACAAAGGAAACCATTAACAAAAATAACAATTTTCGATTTAATTATGGCAAAGTGAATTTATTTAATAGGCCGATTTTCAAAAATCTTTAATACGGGGCATCTGGTAAAAGAATATAACTAAAGGTTTCCAAAACTTGTAAAGGAAATTATATTAATCAGGGCTGTGTCACATTATAATTCCATTGACATTGAACAATTAAAGGCTTCAAAGAGGGCCTACACATCGAGCAGAAATGCACTAGAAAAATGTCAAGATCGGCATAGAAAGCCTGCCCAGGCCAGTAGAATAACCAATACAGAGAAGCTTCTACTATAATTTCCTGAATGGTTTAGGCTGTTCCAATGGTCCAAGAAGGTACAGTGTAAAATTTTGTTAAACTATTACGAAATTAACATGAGGCTTGGAATTCCGTAACTATATATATATATATATATATATATATATATATACACACACACACTATACGACTTGGTAGGAACTATCCTACAAGAGGTAATTTATGATCGTATTCCCAACATCATATACCAAATGAGAAACAAAGGCACAAACTTTATAAGGTATTCAACAGCAGTCCTGATCAGAAACTTACTGAAACTTCTCGAAATTCATCTAAATTGGTTGCAACTGTTTCCCATTGGTAAGATACAACAGAGGGGGCTGGAACTGCTTTCCCCTTCACTTGCTTCATCTCAACATGTCTAATTTCACGATACAAGCGATGCCCAATAATAGGATCGTCTTCATACCTAAATGAAAGAAAGTAGGCAACACGAGCATTTCCAATATTTTTCAATTTTCCCTTCCATGACAAGTATAGGCATATAAGTGTCAAATTTGTTATGAAACAGGAAGCTGCATTCTAGTTACCAATAAGAGATCCCATGAGAATCACCACCAATCCTTTCTCTACGAAATGCTGAAAGTTGGATACCATGTTTAAGAGAGTTCTCAATGTAACTTTTGATGTCTTCTTGCTGCACAATACAGTCACAATGGTCACTTAGTCCAGCATCACACGGCATAGTTTAACTAGCACATTATGAAGCATTTTGTGTAAGAAAATCAAAAGATTCAAACTATATATATATATATATATATATATATATATATATATATATATATATATATATATATATATAAAGCAAAAGCTAGTGAACGATCCTGATCAAAGAGAAAAGGGAGAATTGAGCCTCATCAACCATAATGAACTGACAGATAAAATTCAAAGAAATAAAGTCAGCATTGAGCCTCACCAACCGCAACGAACTGACAGATAAAAAATGTATAGATGTAAAATATGTAAAAAAAATAAAATAGTTATAGTACGTTCTTTAAAGACATTTTGAAGATCGATAACTAGGCTTTGAGCCAATAACTAAGGTCTTTCTACTCTTTAAGGGTATGGAGTTGGCAACAGAATAATTAGGAGGAACAAAAGTATAGTTCTTTTTACATGAAAGGTAACTAAGTGGGTAGATATGAAATTTAACATTGAAAGTACTGGATTACATCAAAGGAGATTTAAATGGTCAATGTGAAAAAGAGGGTTTTTATTATAAAAGTGTACATGGAAGCCATGGGAACGGTATTAGAGAAAAGGAATAATAGAATCATCGATTGTGCATTGCCATATGACCTTATAATGACAAATATTATTTTTAGAACTAGGATGAAAGAGAACTTTAACTACTTTTACGAGTGGAACAAATATTAGCAAAATATATTATTTATTTTCTTACTACGTAAGTAAATAGACTAGAATGCAAAGAATGCAAATTATTATTACGTAAGTAGATAGACTAGAATGCAAAGGATGCAAAATTATATTGGGAGAGAGCTTAAGCACACAATATAGGTTGATGATAGTAGATATTGGATAGAAAAAAGGAAGATAAAGAGTAAGATAAAGAAGACATTAGGACTAGACGGTGAAATTTGAAAGAAGAAAAGTAATGTTATTTAAGGATAAAATGAAAAAGGAGGAAAGATTGAAGATAGAAGGAATACTAAGGCTATATGGTATAATATGCCCAAGTGTTCCATAAAGTAGCAAAGGAAATTCAAAAAGTTTCTAGAAGTAATGAAAGGAATTCAAAAGAAAGTTGATGGTGGAACGAGAAAATCCAAAAGATACAACAACAACGACAAAGCCTTTATTCCAAATGTTGGGGTCAACTAAGAAAACTAAAAAGATAATTAAAATAAAAAGGATCTCATATAATTGTAGAAATAATGAAACTTTTGAGAGATAAGCTAAAGAAACCAAGAAAGCAATTATTGAAGATAAAAACCATATCTATGATTGTTAGTATAGAAGGTTACTGTAGAAGCAAGAAAAATCTGAAGCCATGCAAGTAGGCCGCATAGAAGCCATGCACCCTCGAAATGAAGATAAGCCGCATTGTCTACAAGAGTCTCCATGCGACTCGAACAGAAATAGAGGGAAGGGGCCGCATAAGATCCCCTGACACAACATTCAATGTCTGTCATAAAGTTCTGACATGACATTTACTGCACTGAACGCTTCGAGAATCGTGAAAGAGGCAGCACACAAAGAGACATAAAGTCACACCAGCACATTAATGACTTTGACAAGTGTGCAGAGCCACGTATTCACTCGTATGCGGCCACAGCTCGATGCGTACTCATCCACATGCGGACAAAGTGTCCATCAGACCCAGGCTGGATGGGAGCACGCATGTGGCCACGACTCTATGCGTCATCATCCTCATGCGGCTAAAGTGTCTATTAGACCCAGTCCGGACGAGAGCACGTATGCGGCCACGACGCTATGCAACCCTCAGACGTCAGAATCTTTCCGTTACAACCGAGAAGATCTTCACACAATCAGTGCTGACCACGTGTCCAATTGATCAAGTCACACACGCAATGGGTTGAAAACAACTCTGAGATCTTATCAACAACATATTCCAACCAAGGCCACGCGACAACCTGTCCGTGGTATGCGGCCATAGTTGGAACCGTATTCTGTTGAAGGAGCCCCATGCGGCCACCAAACAGAGACACATATGTGACACATATAGCCCGTCAGTACGATGTCTATAAATAGCATGGTAGCATGCCCATAACACATAGACACAGACATGCACAGGAGAAAGAACAGAAGAAAGCATTCGCATTCCCTCGTCAGACCGTCAACAGAGTAAATGAGTCACTGCAGTACTCGATCTCCATCGTCACACTCCCCAAAATAAAAAATAATTGTACTTAGATTTTTTGTATAAGATTTCTTTGTACTCTTTTGTTTGTTAAACACACAAAGTTCGTTCCAACTTTGAATCAATGACAAACAAGGTGACGACTCTACTAGGGACATCATTCTCCTCTGACGATAAGGTCGTGACGCAGTCCGATGCAGTGAAGCTGGGATCGACCCAGAAGATGTTGGTTGTACGCTTCGACCAGTAAACTTTTAAAGAAATACTCTCTGAGAGCAGTGCGAGTCCTTCACCAAAGCTAGCAAAGCCTAAGAAGACCCGCAGGATATGAGTAGCAAAGGCCGTTGCGCCTCACCCAACTACAGAGCATGCGTTCCCTGTTTCTCTTCATGTTGCTGAAGACGCACAACATGCGTCCAGTTAGGCTGTCCCCGTGCATACAACAGCCACGTATGAGAAGGAAAGTGCTCCCCATCCAAACTCTGGCAGAGAAAAATACTCATGCCAGAAGCTTGGGGGTTGACGCACAGTCTATGCACCTACAGAGTAAGGCGCAGAGGAAGCATGCGGCATCAAGCTCCAGCTGCAGACAGATACCCGCATGCGGCCCTGACAGCAATAGACGCTCTGTCTTCGACAGAATCTCATGCTGCAGTGACCCTATGCGTCATGCTAAAATAGGAAAAAATCCGAACTTGGACTCCTCGTACTATGCACCAGTGTATGCTAAGACGAGAAAGTCTAGGACAGTGCGAGCTCGCCAAGCTCAGGCAACTGCTCATTTGGTTGATCGTCAGCAGGCGCCGTTAACTGTTATGCGTGCCCCTGATGGAAAGTTATCCGCAGTGGCACGTGGACATGGTCAGTCTCAAAAGTCTTCCACTAGCGACTTAAAAAAAGTTCTTGTAGGAACCCCAGGTCAGGAAGCAAAGATAACACATACACATCCGTATGCTCGGTCTACCCGTGCTTATAAGGAGGATGTAAAGGTAAATCATCTCTCGTCTGACTTGCGCGATGTGATCAATCACAAGCGCAAGGAAAACAACTACGACATGTGAGATGTCCCCTCCGGGACACCACTATGCCAACATTGTCATCAACTGCTGCTGTGCTAAAGTAGCGGTACCTGCAAACAAGCAGTCGACATTTCAGCGACTGCAACCAAGGGCACCCATCTTGCAGCGACCCGGAAAACAGCTGCAAGTACCAGAAGAGGAGGAGCTGCCCTTCGCCTAATGTTGTTCTGCTTGAAAATCTCTCCACAAGGGGAGGTCGGAAGTCCAGCACCTCCAATCCTCTACTTTCAGCCGGTGCAGCGAGGAGGCAGAGGCAAGCAGCGGTACCCATGTAAAAGCATGAAAAATCTACCACATGCGCCTCAGTGATCCAGTCCCATGCGCTCTAGTGATCCAGCCCTATGCGTCTTAGTGAGCTAGCTCTATGCGCCAATAGTCTCAGCAGTATCTCAAGTGCCCCAAGTACCATGCGCCACTAGTATTTTAGCGTTCTCATGTGCCCGCAGTATCTTGCGCCAGCAATACCCTAGTATTCCCATGTGCCCACAGTGTCATTCGCCACTATTGTTCCGTTTCGATGCGCCGAGTGGACGTACTCCCAAGGTGCAATCAAAGTCTACAACAACACCTGTCACGAGCCCATCAACAACCCCAAATCTCGGACGACCACGTGTAAACTTATGACAGCATACGCCGCTAATTGAAGACGCCATATATCGCTTTGGCTTGCCACCGACTACTTCTCCAAGTGGATGGAAGTCGTGCCACTGGCTGAAGTGAAGACGTCAAACGTGATTAGCTTCGTCAAGCATCACGTCATATATCGCTTTGGCTTGCCACAGAGGACCATCCACGACAATGGTCCCCAGTTCGCAAGTCACGCTTTCTATCGGTTTTGCGATAAAAATCGAATCCAAAATGTAGCCTCGACTGCCTACAACCCAGCCGTCAATAGTCTGGCAGAAGTATTCAACAAGACTATCATAAAGCTCCTCAAGAAGTTCGTGTCATCCAACAAGAGCGACTAGAATGAGAAGTTAGGCGAATGTCTCTGGGCCTATCGTACAACGGTCCGGACACCGACCGGCAACACGCTATTTGCCTTGGTCTACGGAAGCGAGGCGGTGCTCCCTCTAGAGGTCCAAATTCCCTCACTTCGGGTGGCCCTCTTCAACCAGTTGACAGACGATAATAATCACCGCCGACGACAACAAGAGTTGGAAGCATTCGACGAGAAGCGTCTTTTAGCTCAACAGCGTATTGAGCTTATACCAAGCCCGTCTTTCGGGAGGCTTCAACAAGCGGGTCAAGGAAAAGACATTCCAAGTAGGGGACCTCGTCCTAGCCGTAAGAAGACCGATGGTTATAACACACAAGACGGCCGGGAAGTTCCAAGCTAAATGGGAAGGCCCTTTTATTGTGGAGTCGGTATATTCCAACGGCGCCTACCGGCTTGCGAAACCTAATGGAGACTTGGTCATGATGCCTATCAACGACAAGTTCCTGAAAAAGTATCGTCTAATCTGGACCTGTACCTCCCGTATCCCTAGCCAGACAATCAAGATACACGATGTTATGTCTTGTTCAAGCCCAACGAGTGCCCATACACAGCATTACCCTCTTCGTACAAAATATTGTAAACGTCATTATTTGTATTCAGGAGTCCTGAATACGCAACAGATAGTGGATCCTCAAAAGCTTCCCAGTGGAGCAACTCTCATGTCTATCTACACTCCCAGGTAGATCCCTCAAAAGTCATTTTCGTCTGGGGTATTAGTTCACGTCCATATTACCTCTAAACTATGGTCCTAACATTATTTCTCTAGTAAGAGTTTGCCACGTCCACATCACCTCTGAGCAAACCTCCATGTTTGACTATCGACTATCACGTCCATAATACCTCTGATATCGGCAGTCATATAAACTTATCACCCGTACTTGACTCTAAAGTACGTCAGCGGTGTTAAGTCTACAAAATTTATCACGTCCATATCACCTCTGAAGAGGTTTTATTTCGAACTTATTACTTGCACTCCAGTACGCAAGAAGTAATAGGACCACCAAAGATCCCCTAGTGGATGGCCTTAACAACTACGGTATCGTACTACGTCCACATTACCTCTAGTACGAGTACCCCAAGTCCACACATAATTTCAACAAAAAGAAAAGCTTTTATTTCTTTCAAAAGAAACCAAAAGCAAACTACATTTGAAGATTTACCAAATACCTCAATCAAAATCTAGCAGAATAAAAAGAAACTACTGATGCTACTGATTAGAGCACAACTCTTCTATTCGCCCTCGGAGACGGGCGATGTTGTTATCTAAACGCGCCTGGGACGCTAGACTTCTCTAGCCATGGTCTCGGGGTCGTCATAACGAGTATAAGACTCGTATTTGTCTTCTAACTTCTGCAAGATAGCTTCAACGGCAGCAAACTTTTTGGCCGTTTTACTTTACTCGAGACGAATGGCTTCCTCCTCTTACATGGCTCTCCGGAGATCATTTTCCAGCATATCAAGCCGGACCTGGAGCTTCCTGATTTCCTCAGTCACTTCAGCTGCCTCCCGGGTCAGGATAGTTTGCCTCGTAAGACAACTCTCCCTGAGACCATTCAGCTTGTCACATTCCGCGCACAAACCCTGGAGGTGACGCTGCAAGCCATCTTTAGACGAAGCATAAAATGTCTTCTCTGTCTCTATGGCCTCCAGGAGCTGACCATATTCATAGGAGACCAACCTCCCCATGCATGCTTGTTGGTACTGAGCAACTCCGTCAGACACCGCTCCATCTCAATCACCTTCTGGTCCAGGAGGTCGGCCGTCTGTTCAAATCCAGGAAGCCTTCTCAGAGACTCGTCCTGGCCCATGGCAAAATGCTTAGCTCAGACAAAGGACTTGTTCCGCTCCAGCACGCTCTCGACCCCTTGTTTCATAAACATGTAAAAGCTCCGTATGGAGATCCGTACAGTTTCGTCAATCTCCTCAAGCATAGCCAGAATTAAACGAGGCGGGGCAGAAGGAGCAGTCACGGGCACGACAGGCAACACAATAGTGCCCGACGGCCCAAGAGACGAAGCAGTCCGGAGGGGCGACTAGCAGTCTTGCTGGCAACCGCATCCTTCATGGCCGTAAAAAGTGCCTGGATGCCAGGCAGCTTGGCAATGGCAACCGATGAAGCATCGCGACCAGAAATCGGCTTCTTAGGGGGCCTGGAGCCCCAGTGTCCAAGGACGTCCCGGCATCAGATTGCCCAACGATAGCTGGAGATGACAGCCCCGCTACCGCTGTCTCAGAAGGACCAAGAGCAGGTTCTTCGGGAAGCCTTGCGACCTCTGCATTCGAAGGCGCGCCAACACCCGATGGCCCAGAAACTGCCTACGAGGGTGGCAGAGCAGCCATCCCAGAGTCGAGCTCGGTGTCCTTAGCGGGAAAAGATCCTCTGGAGGGTTCCCCAGCTGCAGAGAAACACGGGACTGACGCAGGTCATGTCCTAATGAGTCCCTGCTCCTCCGCTACACCCTTTTCCGATGCTACGTTGAATATATTCACGGACGGGGGAGAGCCTGCCAAGTCAAAGCAACCAGTGATTAACCGCACCCGGAGGACATAGAACTGAAGCCAGAAAATCCCATCTATTGTGAAGTGGCAAAATAACATACCAGGAAGGATCACTGGGTTGTGCGACTCGTCCAGCGTCGTCAGAGCCTTTCCCATCGCATCCAGATCGATAGAGATATTCTCCACTAGAGTATAAGGCTCCGCCAAAGCCGCATCCAGGCCCTGAGCTCCTGAAACTTCAGGTGCAGGTTCCGTGGCACCCACGTCAGACTCAAGGGTAGTTGTCTCCTCCTCCTTCTCGGCGTAGGAAACCACCGAGGCAGCTGCTCGGTGGAGGCGTACCATCTTCGATGGTGTCTGCACAATTCCAGACAAACCAGAAAAGAAAGTGTCACGAAAGGGTGACAGTAATAAAACGTAGAGGTTTTACGGATACCGTCATAGCATCTAAAGTGGGGTCTACTTTAAAAACCATCAGTGCAAGGGGTCATACCTCTTCTCTCACGGTTCCTTTCGCGACGGGCTTTGATTTTGCCGCAGGTCCCGTCTCTGGGGCCACCTCAATCCTCGTCTTCTTTGAGTAGCGAGCATGATGGGTCTCGACTTTTGACTTGCATTTTGCAGCCGGAGAATCATCGGAAGGAGATGTCTCATTTTTTCCCGTCGAGGGGTCCAATTCCACGAGCAGAGTCATGGCGACACCCGTGCCCTTCTTAGGTGTCCTATGAGCTCTTGCTTCTAGAGGCATCAGCATAGTGCCCTCGATATAACTCCTCTCCGGATCAAAGCTAGACGGCGGGACATTAGACGTGCAATGGTATCTCGCCGTTGTATACAGTATTCTTGGCTCGGCGCCGGCCACTGGCAGTTAAAACCGAGCTCGAGTGCAGATTGCATTATAATAACTCCATGCTCGGGCTCCATCGAGTAGGTTGCCGCTGTATCCAAGAGAAACGCTCGAGTGACCCAGCAAGAATTGACTATCCAAACTGGCGGGCAAACCGGTTTGGCAGATAAGGCTCCACGGAGACTGTAGCTCGATTCTGGTACACCAGGTGGGAGAGACGAATGGCTTGGAGCCAACAAAATAGCCTCTCTGACAAGTTACGAGTGTTCGCCCCCATCATCCTGGTGAACGATATTTCTCTCGTGATCGGAGAACTCATGCTCGGTCGTGGAAAAAGTCGAGTCCGTCATGAAGGCGAGCTCCCTCCCCTACCGGCAGTGTTGTAAAAGTCGGACTAGTCGGCCGACTAGGCGGTAGTCGGACTCCGCCGACCCACTTTGGCTCCTAGGCGGTCCAGCTAGTCGGTTGTCGCCTTAGGCGGCTCGAGTCGGTCGACTAGGTCACTTCGGCTAACAAGTCGGCCCCTAGTCGGTCGACTAGTTTTTAAAAAACAAAAAAAATTGACCAATCCCAGCCAACCGCCGCAACCGCCACCGCCGATTCCGCTGGTGCGCGCAGCCGCCTTCGACTCTGAGATCTCACGATCCCAGCCCATCACCCTCTCAATTTGCTCGTCGACGGCTAACTCTCCCACGTCGGTGAGTTAGAAGAGGAGTAGAAGAGGAGCAGACAAATAATTAAGTAGCCTCTTTCTTTCTTTTTCTTTCTTTTGATAGAAGAGGAGTAGGTGAATCATTAGGAACTGAGCCATGACTCGGTAACTTCTTTCTTCCTCCTATTTTGAACTCTTTTTGAAATTTTAGGAAGAAACGTTTCTCTTTCTTCTTCCTTGATTTTGGAGAAGGCATGGGTAATTGTCTTAGTAAAATGTGATGACAACAGTGCTTTGTGAGGGCAGCAGTGCTTTCCAATAAGAGCACAATATACTGCTCACAGTGCTGACTGCACACAGTGTACTGTTCACATATTAATATATATATATACTGCTCACATATTGAGGACAGCAGTGCTTTGTCACTTTGCAGTTTATTAATATATATATATATGATCTGAGGCGCCGGTACTTGGAGGAAGAGGTTGAAATGGAGAAGGCGTTTGAAGCTGCTTTGACTGCATTGATGGAGAAGTATGATCCAGGAACCTTTCATACTAGAAAGGCTTCTAGTAGCAGCTCCTGATTATTAACCTGGACAAATACAAGGTTGGATTTGAGATGATTTTGGGAATAAATAGTAGAACTTTCCGTAATTTGACTTTCAGCATGCAGAGAGGCTGGTCTAGTATTGTTAAGTTTAACTGCTGGTACATTGCAAAAAAGACAGACCGAAGAGTTATAATTAAAAAAACCCAAACCGACTAATCCTCGACTAGTCCGCTTAATCCATAGTCCCTGCGAACCAACTAGCGGACGACTAACGATTTTTACAACCTTGCCTACCGGTAGGGACCGTGTCACCAATTCACTTCATCCCCCGATACCTACGAATCAGGGCATCAGCCGCTACCATGTCCTCATCAGTTCCAGGACGCATCAGGGATTCGTGATGCAAAATAAGCCAACCCATGAAGTAATTATAGGAAAGTTCGACCATGTTAAAATTTTCCTAGCCGGAATTGTCTTCCACCTTCGTAGCAAAGTTTCGAAGACCACAATGGATACAACCAACCATGGCCGGTAGAAGAGGCGGCTTGTTGCCGAAAGCCAACCTCACGGCAGAAAGAATGAGGTTGCGACTGATCCTTTCTATTGTCCAGGATCCGCCCGGGACTATGCAGTTGCGCAACCAAAGCATCTAATATCCCGCTAATATGACCTTAGCAGACAACTTATGGGTGTCTATGTAGAAATAGCTGAGCTCCTCTCCGAGGTCACCAAGCTCGTCGAGGGATTCGACACTTTCCTCCGAGGAACCCTCAACTTCCTCACCCTCGGCAGCCAACTTCCTTTGCGCCTGAATCAAATCATCAACTTCTTGCTTGGATCGTTGCGCTCGGGCATGAACTCTAGTAGACCCCTTCCGTTCCGGAAAGAGAGTGGATCCAAGTAGTGATATGAGGAAAAGCTCCCTCGGAAGACTTCTTCGACAACCTCTGACAAATACCGTGGTGGCACAATAACTCCTGGTACACCTCCAGGACCTCCGGATTCTCTGCCTCCAACTCTCGCAGTTTTTCATTACTCGGGGAGTATTCTTCATAGGGTACTTTGCCCCAAGGAAGTTTTGAGACATCATGCATTTCATGCAAAGTCAGTCCCATTTCGCCGCCAGGCGTAAAGAAAGTCCACGTGCGACAACTATACAATTCCATCAGGACGATGAATAGGGGTCGATTCATCTCTAGACCGTACCATGTACCCCTCACAGCAAAGAACAAGTCGGCCGCTTTAAGCTCCCGCTCATACTTCTTCAGGATCCACAAGGTCAGGCGACACTAGGAGGTTGTAATGTGCCCAGCTAAGAGTCTGCAATTGTCCAAGGGTATAAGACCCCTTCTTGGCAACCTGACGAAGTGTCTACCGCGTACGCACTAAGATTCGGCCCCAATTCACTTTCGACAAGGGCGGATTTCAGTCCAAGCAAAGAGTACAAGGGTGACTCCTTTGCACTGAAAAACTCCCCCTTGCTCTTTCTGGTCCCACATCGGACACTGCCAACAAGGGCCCCTATTTTGCTCAGGTGTTAAATTCCAGTCCATTTGCCGCGGAATCATCATCACCTTTAAATCCGACAGGGGTAAATGACGCTCAAAGGAGAGGAAATATATCTCCATCCAGCGGAAGGTAAAAGACCAGTTCTCCTTGGTCGTCCCCATCTCAGGATGATAAGCCTTCAGCACATCCCCGAACAAAAAATACAGCTTCTTAAAAAATGTTGGTCCCTCGAGTTCATTTGGCTCAGTAGAAAGAAGCCGGTCTGGTCGACAACCATCTTTTGTCGCTCAGAAGGAAGATCTTTGTCAATTTGAACTTAGACGTCAACAGCCAAGTCCCCGAGATTCATGTTCAATGAAAGCAGGCTATGACCAAGAACCAGTTCGCCAGAGGGTGCAGTGGATAAAATCACTGCAAAACGACAAGAGAATTTGATCAGAACCATTGAGGGAACTTATCAGTGTTCTAAGTGAGATATTCATGTGGCAGGGTTACTCATGCGACAGGATTACCCATGCGGCTGAGATACTCATGCGGCAGAGTTAGACATGCAGCATGGGCACCCATGCGACAAGGATACACATGCGGCAGAGTAGCACATACGGTCGGGTTACCCATGCGGCAGTGAAAAGTTAGCACACGTTCTAGATGATGACTCATCCATGCGACCAACTGTGCACGCATGTCTCTGTGTTCGAAATCCTATTTCTTCTCCAAAAGACCTACCCATAATCGACGGTTGAACGTCGGCGGGAAGCGGAGGAGGGTCCGCCTCGACAGCGCGACCCTTCATCTTGCCCTTGCCTTGGCACTTTCCCTTGGGGGGCTTCTTGGCCGCAACGGTAGAGAAAGAAGCTTTGGGAGGAGCCATGGTAGCAAAGAGAGAGAAAGCTTGAAGTTTCGTAAAAGCTTTTCTCTCTCCTCAAAGCCTCCTTATATATGCCAGAACATGCGGCTCAAGATAATAATGATGGACGTTTCGAATCCCAATCTTTCTCGATCTGCATGACAGAAAGAGATGACGGCGACGCCTCGATTGTTGAGTCGCTTTATCCACTGTGAACCGTCGCCTCGGAGTCTGGGCCAAGAAACAGCGCAGAATCACAAGAGATCCGCTCGGAGATCGGGCCAAATCTCTTCATTAAATATTTGACAGCCTGGCAGACTTGTATATGCAGCAGCACGTCCATGCGACACGTCACTTATGCGGCCCAAGTCGCTCATCCACGCTTCTTGTTCAAAATATTTCAAACTTATCAGTTTGCAAACTTTGAAGGGGTCTTGTAGAAGCATGAAATATCTGAAACCATGCAAGTAGGCCGCATAGGAGCCATACACCCTCGAAATGAAGGTAAGTCGTATTGTCTGCAAGAGTTTCCATGCGTCTCGAACAGCCACGGAGAGAAGGGGCCGCATAAGATCCCCTGACACAGCATTCAATGCCTGTCATAAAGTTCTGACATGGCATTTACTGCACTGAACGCTTCAAGAATCGTGAAAAAGGCGGCACACAAAGAGACAGAAAGTCACGTCAGCACATTAATGACTTTGACAGTCGTGCAGAGCCACGTGTTCACTCGTATGTGGCCACAGCTCGATGCGTCATCATCCGCATGCGGCCAAAATGTCCATCAGACCCAGGCTGGACGGGAGCACGCATGCGGCCACGACTCTATGCGTCCTCATCCTAATGCGGCTAAAGTGTCCATCAAACCCAGTCCGGACGAGAGCACGTATGCGGCCACGACGCTATGCGACCCTCAGACGTAGGATCTTTCCGTTACAACCGAGAAGATCTTCACACAATCAGTACTGACCACGTGTCCAGTTGACCAAGTCACGCATGCAATAGGTTGAAAACAACCCCGAGATCTTATCAACAACATATCTCAACTGAGGCAACGTGGCTGCCTGCTCGTGGTATGCGGCCACAGTTGAAATTGTATTATGTTAAAGGATCCCCATGCGGCCACTAAACAGAAGCACATATGCGGCACATATAGTCCGTTAGTACGATGGATATAAATAGCAGGGTAGCATGTCCATAACACACAGATACAGACAGGCAAAAGAGATAGAACCGAAGAAAGCATTCTCATTCCCTTGTCGGACCGTCAACGGAGTAAAAGAGTCACTACAGTACTCAATCTCCATCGTCACACTCCCCAGAATCAAAAACAATTATACTTAGATTTTCTGTATATAATTTCTTTGTACTCTTTTGTTTGTTAAACACACAAAATTCGTTCCAACTTTGAATCAATAACAAACAATTACAAGAGATATCTATAGGATTGCTAAAAATCAGGAACAAGTAAACACCTAGATAATATTAAATGTACCAAAAGTTGAGACCAAAAGCATTAGTAAATGAAATGATACGAAGGAGAGGTGGATAAACTATTTCAAAAGTTGTTTTACATGAACCTACAAACTTTGATATAAAAAACAGTTAAGCTAATTTTGTATAGTTCCTATTGTTACCATCGTAAGATTATAATTTCTGAAGCTAAGGATGCATTATAGAAAAATAAAAATTGGAAAAGTATTAGATCTAATGAAAATTCGAAGCTGTTTCTGAGAGAGTATCGGTGTGCCTACGTAATTTATTCAACCAAATTCTAAGGACTTAGAAAATGCCCAATAAATGAAAGAAGTATTTTAGTACCAATATATGAAAACAAAGAGTGTTGTACTAACTAACGAGAAATTAAGCTTTTTTATTTGTATAGTGAACTTTGGTAGAGAATAATTTAGTAAAGACTAAGAAAAGAAACCGAAATTTGGAACCCTTACCAAATTTGATTTTATGCAGGATAGATTTATTATGGAGGCTATTTACTTCAAAAAAAATCTAAAGAGAGAGAAAAGAGAGATGTATGTGGCTTTTATAAACTTGGAAAACATTAAGATGTACCGACGAGATAATATGGAGGACACTCGAGAATAGATAAGTCTCTAGTAATTATATTGAGATTATAAGAATCTATGTTGTCACAGGCGACGCCTAGGCAGCCTAGGCGTGCGGATTGGAGGGGGCTCGCCTCGACCTGGGGTAAAACTCACTGGGTGAGGGAATGCTCGCCTAGGCGCGCCTAGGGTTGACCAGAGGGAAAAAAAGGCGGTTTAGTTAGAAAAAATACCACTTTATATTAAATATTGGTTAGTTCATATTTGTTGCTTCTTATATTGCTTAATGCTCATTTCTTAATATTTATTGCTCATTGCTTCTTATATTGCTCGTAGCTTATAGTATACATAGTCCATAGTCTTTCTGTTTATATACATAATTGCACTTTGTTTGGAAAACAGCAGCCGGATTCTGGACGGACGCCTAGGCGCGCTTAGGCGAGACGGGTGGACTATCGCCTCGCCTAGCGTCCAATACAACATAGATTAGAATTATGTATGATATAGTTACGACAACCACCCGAATTGGATGAGATATTGCATCATTTTCTATTACCGTTAGCTTATATCAAGGGTCAACATTAAGTCATTACCTCTTTTTGCCGGTCATGGATATAATTACTACGTATATCAAAATGACGTTCGTTCTATAGTGTATGTTGTTTGTTGATGATATCGAGCCAGTTGATGAATAAAACATAGAGAGATAAAATTAGGACGTAAACAGAAAATGAAATTTAAGAGCCCATATTAATAATTGAATAGACAAGAGATAAATAATAATTGTAGTTATCTGTATGAAGATAATAAGGAAGTTGTTAATAAAATTAAACAAAGATGTTTGAAATGAAGTGCTTCTGAAATGCTTCATAATCATAAAATAGGAAAACTCTATAGGATACCTATAAGACTAGCCATGCTATATGGATGGGTGTCTTATGCAATAAAAAGATGTCCACAAATGAGCATAGTTGAAATATGAATGCTAAAATGCATGAATGACAATAATTTAAAAGGTAGGATAAGAAACCATTACATTCGTGCGATGTTGCAGGTGGCACCAATTGAGGATAAAACATGGATGGCTGTCTTATGTAATAAAAAGATGTCCACAAATGAGCATAGATGAAATATGAATGCTAAGATGCATGAATGACAATTTAAAAGATAGGATAAGAAACCACTACATTCGTGCGAAGTTGCTGGTGGCACCAATTGAGGATAAAATAAACTTGTCTTGATTGGGTTGATCGTTTGGGCATGTGCAATGTGGACATGTGCAATACAGAACCAATTGATATAGCAGTTATGAGTGAAATATATTACTTAAAAGAAGCTGCTAGAACTAGCATTCAGCAAAAAAAAGAAGTTGAATTAACATTGTAAAGAAGGAAATTGTTTTGTTAATGTCACAAAAGATATGGTCCTTCAAGGTGCAAAATGGAAGAAAGGATTCATAGCCAACCCAAGATACACGCACACAAACACAATTGATAAAGAAACATCATAGTGCCACAATGCTCATGATATCGTGCCAAAGTACGGTCTTGGGAAAAATAGGATGTAGGCAGCCTTGTACATGCTTTATGGAGAGGTTTCTATGACTTCACATGTCTTATAGGACGCCAAGCCTTATCGTGCTAAAATCCTTTCCTAATTAAGACTTTCTAAATTAGACTATGTATAGATATATCTGATGATAAGCGCCTCCTTTATATGCTAGGTTCATTGTTCATTATCAATAATTGGATTACTCAGCTGATCAATCGCAACTATACGACCACTTGAAACTTTCAATTATCAGTTATCCAGATTAATCAGATTAAGCGGCCGATTTATTGCCAATCAATCTTTTGTTAGAACATTGGATATTTCTGCACATACAATTAACAACATAACATTTTACAAAGAGCATAGATCACTACAAACAATACCTCAACACGGATGTCACATAATGCCTTTAGAATCAAAACGCGAGTGCCAGGTTCAAGAGTCTTGTACATCTCAACTTCAGCTCTAGAATACCAGAATCCCAAAACAAATCAATTTGAACTATATATATAATGTTCACGAGGTCATGGAAGTATGGAGAACTCACCCTTGGGATGCAACGATTGGTATGTCCCCATCAGCGACCTACAAAACTAATTGTATCTTAGCCCCACTTTTTTGATGAAATGGTGTTTCTATGTTAAGATATTTTAAAATGGAGTCGTTTTCTTGAGTATCATACCCAATGCCACCAATCTTTTAACTTCCCGCATAATGTTGTAACCCATGTTGTACGACCTAAAGCCATGCGAGTAATAGGTGGAATCACCTATAAAATGCAAACAAAGCCATGAGAACATAGAATTGAATCATGTAGTAGAAAAAATGACAATCAGAAGCCAATAAACTAAGAGAAGGCCATTCATTTTGAAATTATGTGCAATTCCAGATGAACATAATATGCCATATAAAAAAGGAAAATAAGGTAAAGTGGTAAGATGTCAACCAAATCATCAACCAAGCTTCTTAGGGAGGCAAAAACCCCAAACCTAACCAAGGCCTACTTCTCATTGATATAGAGCTGGAAAAAACAAGAATAAACAAATAGATCACATAATTAGTAAAAACAGACAGAAAAAAGGAATTTAAAATAATTGATATAGAGCTGAGAAAACGAAAAAGAATTAAAGAATTAAAAAAAGTATTTTTTAAACAAAAAAGAATTAAAAAAGAATTAAAGAAAACGTAAAAAAATTTAAAGAATTTTAAAAAAAAAGTGTTTTTAAAAAAAAGACTTAAAAAACGAAAAACATAGTAGGAGAAAAAGATCAACCGGAGGAGGTTGCCGGAGACGTTCGCCGGAGGATAGAGGTCGCCGGAGGATGGAGGTCGTCGGAGGACAGTGGAGGAAGGAGGATGTGGTCGCCGATCGCCGCTGGGGAGGTGCAAAGAAGGAAGGTCTGGTGTGCAAGTTTGAAAAGTGAGAAAGAAGAAACACAAAGTTAAGTTTTAGGGTTTTACACCCTTTTGGGTCCGACTCTGGGTCGGGTCACACGACGCAGTTCTTTTTTTTTTTTTTTGTTATTTCCGCCATTTCCGCCGTGGCCGCCACACGCATAGCGGCCGCCATGGCCCGCCATTTGAAAATCACTACGCCACAGCCATTTCATGGCGGCCTGATCAAAATCCGCCGCCGCCATCCGCCGCCATTTAACAACACTGTTTTCAAGTATGATGTTTTTTACATTCTCAATCATTTTGTCCCACATGTCATATACCAAATGCAAAACAGGTTCATCTTTATATGCTACTCTTAACAAACATGTCAATGATGGGCTCGGTAAAATCTAACAAATAATCTAATTTGTCGGACCAAGTGTCATCAACAATACAAAGCTTCACTTCACATGCTTTAGTTTCAGCTACAGTGTTACCATTCCCCTATATACTTTCCGATCTGAATCCATTATCATTTGTTCAAGAGATGACCTCACTTCTTTTAAACGCTTAGCCATGATGAAGCTTGAAGCAAACCTAGTTTCAGCTACTCTCAACAAACTTAACATTGAGTACTTATTGAAAAGAAACAATGCCATACTATGATTTACTACGAACTTTCTGATATTTTACACGTCATTGAGTAGGTCAGAAATCCACTTTCATTGTAAATATTGCGACGATTTTTCTGTTGGGACACATGCTCTTCAAGGCAAGATATAGGCTATGCACCACACATGGAGTCCAGAATATTGAAGGGTGTTTGGCTTCAATCATCGCACCGGCAGCCTTGTAGTTACTCGCATTGTCAGTTATAATTTGAACGACATTTGTAGCTCCTACTTCGTTAACCGCTTCCTAAAAGAAGCTCCCTACATAGTCTCCATCTTAGTGCAGCCACTTGAATCAACTGATTTTGTGAACACCGCTCCAACTGAAAGTGAAGATGCAGTCATGATATTTATTAGAGGTCTTCTCTGCCTATCAGATGATTCAGACCAACCATCAGAAACTATAGAAACTCATTTTTTCATCCATGTCTCTGATAGGTCCTATTGACATACTCCTTCTCTTGTGCAGTAATGTTGTGTGAAGTCTATCAAATGATGGGGGAACATAACCAGCTAAGCAGGTGTTTGCTAAAGTCTGAATATTTCTGGAAAAAAAAGGAGATTTGAAAATATTAAATGATAAGCCACCGGCATAAACCACAGGAGCAAATTATTTATCAGCAACATCTCTAGTGACAATATTGAAGAAATTCTCTATACCTCCCTTTCGTTTCTTTTGTTGTATCAGATCTGAATCTTAAGGTAAAGTGATCTGAATCTGATGTACTCAACCTTTTTTATTGCGTTTGAAACTTCTTGAGCCTTATCCTCCTTTCAGCATCTTCTTCCTCCTTCTTAAGTGCATCAAGTATATCAGCTCCTATACTCTTGCAACCTTCAACTCCATGGTCAGGCAGACTTATCAAATGTGCTTTCACTTTTAAATATGATCCCATCACTCTCTTGCCACAATAGTTGCAGGATGGCATCTATTTCCACCTCCACCAACAGCCAAATTGAGAACCTTTACTTGATTCCACAAAGGTTTGTTATCAAATCCTTGATGCTTAGTGGGTCTTTGAATTGATTTTGCTTTTTGGGTATGGAACTTGATGAAGACATTGGTGTAGATATAGAAGGCAAACACAGAGCACAAAGGAGATGGTGGCAGTGAATAAAAATAGGAAGTTAAACCCATAAAATACTAAGGCAAGTTTTATATTTCCTGTATGACCATTCAATGCATTATTCTGTTCAGAATGCAATAGTAGCAACCGAAATCATATGTTGTCTTTTTTTTGTATGTACTTTTTTTTTCTTATATTAGCTAAAAGCTTTATTAAAAAATTATGTTACCTATTTCATAATTTTATGATGTTTACATTAAGCTAAGTATGAGATATGATATGATAAAAAGGATAGTACCTCATAGTTATTTTAATGTGATCTCTGAAAATTAGGAAGTAGTTAACATATTATTATTTTAATACAGCTTAGTTTAATTTTTCCATACCTCTAGTTTACCTTATGTGAACATCTAAAAATTAGAAAATAGTTAAACATATAAATTTCAATAAAGCTAACTTCATATTCATACCTCATAGTTACCTCATTCTCAAGGGTAACGATTAAGGGTTCAAGCTTATCTAATGTGTTAGTCTAAATCAAATTTTAAAGTGTTGCTTATAATATGAAAAATTATCTAAACCAATTAAAATTAGTGATTCGTATTGGTTGGGTTGCATTTGGCTAATGTATGTTTCTCAAAGTAAACTCGTTAGGTAGGTCAACTTAAAATAAGTAGGACTATGTAACTTTAAGTAGAGCTAAATGAGTTATCACGGGAATGAAATCGAATTTGATGTGTTCGAAAGTATATATGAATATGTTTTGTCTATTTTCGCCTCCGTCACGGTCAAGCTCTAGTTGATCGTGTATCTAAATCCTTAAGGTTTTATGTGGTTTAGGGTTTAGTGTGTAGGGTATAGAGTTTAACAGGGTATAGAGTTTAATGTGTGGGGTTAGGGTTAACATGTGGGGATTTATAGTTTTGAAACACTCTTTAGTATAGAGGTTTAAGTACTGTGATTGTCTAATCTAATATTCTTAAGAAGCTTAAGTTGGCAAAGTAATGCTTTAAAATGAAATCTACCATGTCATTTGGATTTGTCGACAAAACTATAAAATAAAATGTAGTAATATGACTTCTTTTGAGTCCTAAGTTTTTTCCAAGTCAATATTTAGTTCGCAAATATTTGAAAATTAAAGCTTGAAGTCCTATTATTAGTTTTGATTAGTGATAAAGGTGGAAAATGGAAACTATGGCTAATGGGAAGCAAAAGCAAATTGTGCAAAAATTCAAGCCCAAATGCTAATTTTATGAATGGGGTACTTAGTGCTTTGGGTCCTATTTTTTATTAAATTACCGTTTTATTCTTGTTGATCGTCTTTGACTAAAGGTTCTTAGTTTCGATCAATTGGTCAAACCTGATCAATTGGTGCGATTGCTATATATATATATATATATATATATATATACACCTTGTGTCAACGGCGGTAGGCGAGTACACAGCGGAGAGGGTCCGCCTACTGTCTAGGCCGCCTAATACATCTTGCCTATGTGTGTAAACACTAAGAAAATTCTCAAGAAGCTGAAGTTTGTTCTTTGTAATTTCGAGGATTTCAAGTTTACTGAGACTGACAATGTCTTTAGTGCCGAATATAAAGTTGAATTCTCCCAACCGATAGTTATAAATTAGAATAAAAAGCGTTTAGAGTCTAGAAACTGTGATGTTCCCTCTTCGTTCAGTTTTTCACTTTTTTGTATATAAAATCTGCAACTTTTTCCAAGATAGGCGTCCACCTACGCCACCTCACCTACGTCTACCCCACCAAACCGATGTCGACCGCCTACTCCACTGTCTACGGTAAAAGCGGTGCAGAGAGCGGCCGCCTCGACCGCAATTTAGAACATTGGCCAATGGTAATTTCTAATAAAATTAAGGATGAACGATGAGTTGGTGAATGTATTCTTTTTTACCTTAAGTTACTATACCAAATTACTTATCAGACCTTGTAGAAGACAATAAAGAAAATATAAGATGATCTTAATTTGGCTTTATTTTCTACCTTAATTTGATGCATACCTTAATTATTGTCTACCTTAATTCGATATATAGTTATATACATTAATTCTTTTTTGCCTTAACTTGATAAATGCCTTGAGCCAAATAAAGATGATCTTAATTTGGTTTGTTTATACCCCTAGAAAATATCTTTGCTTTCCCTTAATTAATTAAGTTATATTGTTTTTTTTTCTTTTTTGATCATGCATTGCATTGTTTAAACGTATATTACATAAAGCACCAGTATATTATGTATTTTTTTAAATTAATTAAGTAGATTAAAGTGCATGTGTATTATTAAAATGTATGGAAATTTTGGGGGGAGGAGGGGTTTGCATTCCTAGAAAAGTTGGGTATTTAGCCTCGTTTGGTTCCCGGAAACATGGAGTTAGGAAAGGAAAGTCATTCATTTTCTATGTTTGGATGCCAAAGTAATGGGGGAGGAAAGGAAAGTGATTCCCAATGGAAAGAAAAATGGGGGAGAAAGTTGTTCTCTCCACCCACCCAAGGATTCACTTTTCCACATTTAAGTAATCACTTTCCCTTTCAATTTCCTTGATATTTCCAAACGCCGGAAAGAAAAATCGATAGGAATTGCAATTTCCCATAGGAAAGGAAATACCAAAGAATTGATTTCCTTTCCTTCCCTTTCCGCGTACCAACCGAGGCCTAGCAACACTTGTGAGATGGTTACTCAAGAAAGAGGGAGGGCTAGCAACACTTGTGACGGTTGGGCAAAGGGAATGTATGAGAGAAAAGGAGGAGTCATTTCAGAAGTTTTTTCTGGAAACTAGGTAAAATTTAATTATGAATTATGATGAGAGTTAGACATAGGCTATACACGTTTTTAGATGCCATTTTTGAAACTTGAGATGGCTTTTCATTCTCCCATACATTATTAAGGTTGTTCAGAGAAAGAAAAACATTTGAGATGGGAAAATAAAGAGGATAACAAGAAATGCAGAAGCCCAACGGTTAGAAAGGGGGAAAATGAAATGCTATTTTTACACACGAGAGGGGGGAGCGAGAGAGGGATGGAGAGAGAGAGAGAGTACAAGGAGGCAGCATTAGCAATATACCAGAGTTTAAGTTTATGGACAGAGAAAGAGAGTGTGTATCAGCTGTAGTAGGAAAGCAAAATGGCTAAAAACAAACTTCAAAACTTTCTGTTTAAGTATAGAAAGAAAATTCAAAATAAAACTGATGAAAGCTTCTTTGCCTTTCAAATCCCATAATTTCTGGGTATGTTACTCTATTTCAAATTTGTCTACGTGGTCTTCATCGAGTTCTTCATCCTCCCGTGTTGTGACTGGTAGTCATCTTGGCGAGTCCGACCTGGATCCTGCACCCGTGTCATGTTGCATCGACCCTAAAGTACTTTGGCCTAAAGTGCCGAGTCCAGGTTTCATAGGTGGGAAGACAAGCTCGGCCGAATGAATGCCAAGTAGGAAACATGGACTCTCCGAAATCGGTGTCATGCCCATGTCCCCGAGTCCACACAACTCAGAACAGTAAAGTACGCAGAGCATGGACACGACACATATGCTCCAAAATATACTAAATCAAGACTTGCAACATAGGCAAGAAAGAATGAAGAAAAATAAGTGATTGGGCAACTACATTGGAACAAAAACTTAAGAGACAAAAAAGACCCACTTTCAGGAGAGGCATGTGCACGTCGTCGAGCGTGCTGTTGGGCGTCACGAGCGCCGTCTCCAGCTCCTCCGCCGAGAACTCCAGCGTTATATTCAGTAGCGGCCGGAACACCTGCACAAGAAAAAAAACAGCGTAAACTCGAAACCCTAATTCCCAGACCAAACAGACACGAAAAAGAGGAGGCTTCGATGATCGAATCTCCCTACGTGGAGGAAGTGGAGGAGGGAGGCGAGCTGCCACATGGAGCGGAGCGCCCAGCGGGGCTCCTGGCCGGGGGGCGGAGGCGCCGCGAGCGGCGTGACGGCCCTCGCGGCGGCCGCGCGCTCCTCCCGCTCCTGGCGGGAGAGGCGCGGGGGATCGGCGGGGGCCGGGGAGGGAGGGGCCGGACGGAGGCGCGCGGCGGTGCGGGTGGTGCAGGCCCTGGGGAACCGCCCGCTGCGGGTCGACGGTCGCCGGTGCTCTGAGGACGAGGATCCTTTGTCGGCGGCCGGAGACGGGGGCTCCGTCGCCCCCTCTGGCGCCACCGCCGGTGATTCCGCCGGAGGGGGCGGGGGTTCGTCGGCGGGCATTTTGGGAAGGTTGGGGGGGGGGGGGGGGATTAGGAGGGGATGGAGATCGGAGGAAAGTAACAGCATGATCATATGGGAGTGTCCATAAAAGGAGGAGAAGAGAGGGAGAGTACTATACTCGTATCTGGATCCGAATCTGATCGAATTTTTTTTTAATCTTCCATCCCCGTTTTTTCAATTCCCAAATCCGGTACATCCGAAAACAAAACAAAAAAAATCTGAATCTAATCGTATTTGAAAAAAAAATTGCCATCCTAGTCTAAACCTCTAATTAGTCCATTAAAAAAGGGTAATTATAAGGGCACTGTACATTTTACTCGGGGCTAGCCCATTGAAAAATAAGAAAAAATTACAAGTTTGCCATCATAAAAGTTACTCGGGGCTAGCCCACTGTTATAATCAGGACTGTCAAAATTTTGGCAGTCCTACCACTTGGAAGGACTGTCAAAATTTTGACAGTCCACATAGCTTGTGGGACTGTCAAAATTATGACAGTCCTACCACTTGGAAGGACTGTCAAAATTTTGACAGTCCTACAAGTTAGGACTGTCATAATTTTGACAGTCCTACAAATTGTTAGGACTGTCATAATTTTGACAGTCCCACAAGCTATGTGGACTGTCAAAATTTTGACAGTCCTAATTTTAACCCACTGAAAATTTTATATAAAACTAGGACTGTCAGGATTTTGACAGTCCCACAAACAATGAGGACTGTCAAAATTTTGACAGTCCTCATTTTAATTGTCAGGATTTTTTTAAAGTTTATTTCTATTTAGTTAGTTTTGGATTTTGATTTTTTTTTATTTAGTTTAACATCCAAAATAAAATATATTATCATTGAACAAAATAAAAAAAAAAAAAAAATCTACCGTACGGGTATTACGTCTGCCGTCGATCAGACTTCAAACGGCCATAACTATTTGTTTTCAAATCGTTTTTCGTCACACAATAGGTCTATTTGTATGTTTTCGACGAGAGTAACACAATTCGTGTAGAGAGAATTTTCATCCGAAGTAAGACGTACGTATTACAGGCAAAAATATAAAATATAAAACTTCAAACTATCATAACTTTTGACTGGGAGATCGAAACAAGCTCCAGTTTGAGCCAAAATGACCGTATGGAAAAGTACTTCGGGATAAACAGTTTCACCGTTTGATGGACTTCCCAAATTTTTAGAATCGCAAAAAAACGATGTTTCGACCTCCAAATTTTACTTTTTGTAATTTTTTTTTTTTTTTACAAAATTTTTAATGTACCATTAATAAATTTACTATTTTAAATAACAGAATACTTTAACAAATTTTAAGGATAGAAATTTCAAGGATATTTTAAAATTGGCCCCTCCAACAATTAACAAAAATAAATTAACAGAAAAAAAAATTTTAGGACTGTCAAAATTTTGACAGTCCTACCAATTTGTAGGACTGTCAAAATTTTGACAGTCCTAAAATTTAACATATATTTTTAGGACTGTCAAAATTTTGATAGTCCTTACAATTGGTAGGACTGTCAAAAGTTTGACAGTCCTAAAAATATATGTTGAATTTTTAGGTCTGTCAAAATTTTGACAGTACTTTCAATTGGTAGGACTGTCAAAATTTTGACAGTCCTAAAAATTTAACATACATTTTTAGGACAGTCCTTAAATATTTAGGACTGTTGAAATGCCTACAGTCCTATATAAATTTAGGACTGTAGAAAATTCTACAGTCCTTAATATACATAGGACTGTCGATTTTCCTACAGTCCTAAATCTATATAGGACTGTAGGAAAATCTACAGTCCCGCCCGATACTGCTCGACGTTGTCGACGATTTTCGACATTTTATGTCCTAAAATCGGTGTTCGATTCTCGACATTGTCGACTTTGGGAGCCATCGACAAGGAGGACGAAGTCTCGGAGAGTTGGAGAGCTCTGCCGGCGGGAGGGGGGAGGGCTCCGGTGGGACGGGGAGGGTTTGGGAGAAGGGTTTGGGAAAGTGGGCTAGCCTCAAGTAAAATAATGGGCTAGTGTGAGTAAACTTTGCTCAATCCTGGGCTAGCCCCAATCCTGGGCTAGCCCCAAGTAATATGTGCAGTGCCCTTATCAAAAGCCTTATCAAAAGCCTTCAATATTGATGCTAACATATTAATAAAAAAAAATTATTCATACTAATCCAATTTTATCACAGGGATGTCCAACCCCACCCCTCCGATCTCCTCTAGCCATGACGATCTCTGACGAGTAGGCCCTCAAAACCCTCCGCCCCCCTCCGCTCCTCTCCGGTCTCCTCAACAGCCTCTTTCCTCCTCTCCGGCCCCTCTTCTCCTCTTCCTCCAGCTCCTCCGCCTAGTGCAGCTCTGCACCCCCTCTTCCAGCCTCTACGCAGCTCCGTTCCCGTGTCACCTCGCGTAGTCCTCACCTTCGAACTGTCAAAATTTTGACAGTCCTACCAATTGAAAGGACTGTCAAAATTTTGAGAATCCTTCCAATTGGAATGACTGTCAAAATTTTGAAAGTTCTTATTATAAAAAAAAAAATTGGGAGTGGACAGTCCGGTGAATAATTTTTTGGAGTGACAAACTTGTAATTATCAAGGTTAAAATTTTAGACTGTCCTGAGTCTTCTTTGTAGTGCCTTTGTCAAGGGCAAAAAAAAAAAAAGTAAAGCTTAGTTAACTAGACGTTTTTATTATTTTATTTGTTTCTATTATTTTGATCCAATTTGGACTTATACTTCATGTGTTTCTATTATACTTTTACCAAGACGTTTCTATTATTTCATGTGTTTCTACTTCCAACCTACGGCTACTACCGTTCACCAATGAATTATCTAGCATAGATTGAATTGGTTTAAAAAATGCTACTTAAAATCATCCAAAACCGGACGGTCCGGACTCCTCATAACCGGTATTCTAAAAACACATAATAACCGCTACTCCTATAATTATCAAGCAGTCCTGAGACTGCTGGAAATCCAAATTTTAGGTTGGCCGGAACTGAAATTTCAGTTATGTTGCTCTTGATTGAAAACAACCCTGATGGATCACTCAACCGTCTTTGTACACAACTTGCTCGACGATGTTTCAGACTTTCCATTCCTTGTGATCGAGACTGGATACCCAACATAACCCTGAAGATTTTTGGTATGGCTATTGAAGAACTGGAGGTGGCTGACGTGATGTGAAAGCTCCTTGAGCTAACTTCCGCTTGATGTGTAGATATTAGTCCATGTCTCAATTGCTTGTGTTCTTTATGTTGGCTATTGAAGAAACTGAAGTTCGTTATCCATTTACACAACACTAGACAAAAGCAGAGAATCCGCAGTCACATTCAAGCTCTTTCTCCTGAGGAATGGAAGATACTCTCCAATCTTTCCAGCAGTATCAGTCAGTCAACATGGAACCACATGAATATCGAAACAACGATTTGAAAGAAAAGAAAAAAATCCAACAGAAGCTGAATAAAGGAACACATCAGGATGATCTATCCTCACTAGACTCTTCACAGAACATGAACAAAATACAACATTCGGGCAGAGAGAATTAGTTAAAAACAGCCACATTTGCATTTTGGACCCTCAGTTCAGTTGAGGTGAACATAAAAGGATTCGACTGAATTCTTTTCGGCAACAAGAACACGATATCAACTCTGAAATTATATTACAATTTTTCTTAAAGTCTAGAAAATAAATTCAATTCTCGTCATGTTCACCAGTGCTACTACAAAAGTACAGGAAATAACATAGGAGAGCAAACAAAAGCATGACCTTTTCCTGCAGATTTAGAGAACACAATTCAACTGGAACGCATTTCCTTTGCTCAGGTGACGATATCTTCTACACGAATGGATCGGATTCTCCTGGTCCATGGTCTTATTTTCCTGGATAAAGGGTTTGTCGCAACTATGTGACTCTCTCGAAAGCACCACCAAGGTGCATGTGGAGCCAATCAGGTGCTGATCCCTGCTCGTATTCCCTTGTTGGTTGAGTAACCAAAGCAGAGCTGTACATCTGTTTCACAGGAAAAACAGCATGTTTTACAAAGTTATGAAGAATGAGGCAACTTCTGATACAATAGGTGCATGCATTCATTACTGTGCCAAATTTAATGGAAAGATCCCTGAACATGGTATATGATGTATGGGAGGAGGTCTATAATTGATTAATTGTGGCTTTGAGATCAAAATTATTATATTGGCATACCGTGTATCTAAGAACCTTACAACACCACTAAGGTATGTAAAGGTATCAAGTATATTATATAGAGTACACTTAGGACGAGTAATATTTAGATAAACACGTCCTTATAGTGACAATCTGTTAAAATCTTAAATTTTGCAACTCAATCCAATTAAAACTAATATGAAATCTTGGTTCAAATTATATTTTGTACAAGTATATATTGTGCTATATATGTTACCAAGCATATGCACCACTCATCTTACATCTTTAGAAGGGAACCTTTCATCATCAGAGTTTAATCTGGAATCAACAGCCTCAAGCTTCATGGATAGGAACTGCAAAATTGTAAATGGACATGGAGGGGTGAAAATCCAGGAACCTCGCTAATGGTAGAAGAAGAGAAGAATGCATACCTCAACCTGATTCTGCAAAGACTGGATGTAATTAATTATTTCATCTAAGACTGACGCTTTGCCAACTATCTGCTCGTGAAGCAAGTCAATAAGGATGAAAACATTCTTAGCAAGAAGACAAAAACTATTACCTATTACATCTTTTGATTAATCACAATAATCATCAACAAAAACTGGAACAAAAAATAAAAATTAATAAGCATAAAATATACCTTACTACATCCAGGAACTAGATCTTGGAGAATTTTCATTCGCTCATTTATCTTCTCTCTTCTAGCCTGTGGATGTTTACGAATTCCAGACAGTACAATTATATGATTTAGCTTAAAGGTCCATTGCAATTGAAAAATCCTTAATTAATCTTGTAAAGCTATCAATGCCAACAAATAGGAGCAAGTTACTCTCTTATTCAAGCGGCTAGGAGAACATTGTTCCTCAAACTAAAAAAAACACATGAACTCTCTTTTAAATGAGCTTGCTTTTTAGGAATAAACTTATTCATTAAGGATGAGATTTAAGAAATAGTTCATACTCTCTCTGCAAGGCTGTGGCTATCAGTTGCTTGTCCTCTTCTTGCCCTGACATGGATGAAATCTTGCTTGTCCAATGTTTTGGTATTTTCATCTGTCATCTTGTTCTGGATGCTTGGAATTGCCTCTACCTGACCTTTAATATCACCATGTTCATCCGCAGAGGCTATGACCTTGAGTCGCTTAGCATTATAACCAGTCTGTTAAAATTGAAAACTATATTGAACAAGTAGTAAAAATACCAATTCCACTTTTCTTGTATTGAATAAAATTTGTTCTGACTTAAATATACAAAATCAACATAAAATGTTGTTCATGTTAAATAACTGTCACCTGCTGGATTTCTAAATCTAATACGCAACCAAATTTGTGTAGAATGTTTGAAGTGTCTATAAAGTACATATGTAGGGAACATGAAGCCTAATGCAAATATTGTGACCTAATATGATTGCAATCAATATGAACAGTCAAATATATGACTGAGTTTATTTTCTCGAGAAGAAAGTTGCTCTCATCTTATTCTTGAGTGTATTTTTGCTGTTCACCAACAGTTTCTTTTCTCTCTTCATTTTTGTTTTCCTTTTACTTCCCTTATTTTTCATCTTGTATGTGCGCAAGATGAACTGGAGCAACCAGTCAGTCTTCTTTCGTTTGGCATATTATGGATTTCTCAAGCTTCTCCAAAGAGGAAATAACTCAATAAGACAAGATTTGGCCAAGTTCTCATGGTTAAGCTACTTTTACTTCCTAAAGCAATAAGAACATGCAACCTTTTCCTCTAGATCCACTCCACATTCTCATCTCCATTAATCATGTGGATTAAGCTTATCCAGTTCACAACCTCAGCTTAGAAGGATTGAAACAAACATGAGATCTTTACAACCTTGGCATATTTTCATTACCAAATGCAAGCACATCCTCTAACTCCGCTCTCCAAACAAACTCTCTTAATCTAAAACATTGCACAATAAGCTTACCGCCATGAGCCTGCCAATCTTATCACTCTTTGCCCTTCTCTTCCTTATCGTTCTTATATATAAAGTTACAGATTAAATTATGCAATTATAATGTTATAAATATACTGAGATCTGAATTCTGCAATTATTAGCCAAAACCAACATAAAACTACAGTGATAATATTATGAAAGCTTATTGAATAATGCTTAAACTTAATATTTCATATATTGTCTTTTTAATGGAATTTCAATACTTTAATTTGTTTTCTGAAATGACACTATCTGATACCCTGAAAATCCAATCTAAAACCACAGAAAATGTTGATACCAATAATCATAGACTGACAGATTCCCGGGATTTTGGAGATTGGAACCTTGTTATTGGCATTCTCTGATTCTCAACATGTTCAATAAATGCTTCCTTAAAAATGTTGATACCAATAGTTTTTTAATGTAATTTCAATACTTTAATTTGTTTTTTGAAATGCCACTATCTGATACCCTCAAACTCCAATCTGAAACCACAGAAAATGTCGATACCAAAAATCATAGACTGACAGATTCCCGGGATTTTGGATATTGGAACCTTGTTATTGGCATTCTCAACATGTTCAATAAATGTTTCCTTAAATATGCAATAGATCTTTTCAGTAAATCAATCTGAAGGCAATGCCACTATTAACAACGTGGTCAAGAAAAACATCCCTCAATAATTAGTCTAATCACATATAGGTACCATAAGATTAGTTGTCTTAGTCGGAAAAACTTCAACCTAAGTTAGGCTTGCTCAGAAAAAATGAAACTCCTTTCAAGTTTGTCTTCAACCTTGTCTCCCTTACCATTTTCAAATCCAAAGTTAAAATCTACCCGTAAGATGGTGAATACATGGCATTCAAGTTTTTTTTACTCTTGATTCTTGTTTCCAAGCAATATCATGGTACTCAAGCAAGTAAAGATACAAATCAAGCATATGCTTAATGAAATCAGTTTATGCGCCACTCAGCTTAATCCTCTTGGAAACTTTTGATCTTATTCGCAAACTTTATGACCTCCCGAAAGACATTTGTCTATGGGCGCCGCTACGTTGCCCGCGTGCGGGCCAGCCCGCACGCCACACGTCGGCCCCCCATTGGAGGGTGGGCCCGGATTTTCCGCAGGTGGGCCCCAAAGGGTGCAAGGGGGTGGCGGGGGGGCGGTGGGGGTGGGTGTGGGCGAATGGGGGTGGGGAGGACGTCGGCCGCGGGCCAATCCGCAGTCACGCCACTCCCCCCCGCGGTCCATTTATCATTTTCATTTGTATATTCCTTCTTTTATCCCCTATTCTTTATCATATCCGAGCAGTAAGACCTTGAAAATTGGCTTTACCTGCCCATATCACAATGAACTCATGATCCTATCCTTGGATCCTAAATCCAAGACATCTTGAGAATTGGGTTTACCTGCCCATATCACAATGAACTTTGCATGATCCTACGGGATCCAGGATATGAATCCAAATATCATCAAATTCAAAGACCTGTTTCTTGACTTCCCAAGCATGCTCCATTTGGATCATCATGAACTTTTCAGAATCCTACAGGATTCTGGGATATGACTCCAAATATAATCAAATTTAAAGACCAGTTTGCTGACTTCCCAAGCATGCTCCATTTGCACTACGAAGGACCAATTATCAGAACCTAACATAAAGTTATTGTTTGGAAATACAAAAATTGATTCATCACTATGATTCAGGAATCCTCAATCACCAACGACCTAGTTCTCGACAAACACCCTAGTCTTTACATGATGTTTATTCTACCGATTAAAAAAGTCAACATGTTGCATCAAGTATCAACCAATCTCTTAAAACTTTGAAGTCATTGATTCTCCAGAATAAAGTTGGCAATTAATGATGATGACAATTCTTATTGAATGCATGAAGATCTAATTTTTGTTTCCTGTCAACAACTATAAACTATAAGTCACATAATTTACACACAAGATTAGCACTACATTAATCAAAACTGTTTCTTAAATGTCCACTTAATCATTTTTATGGGAATCTCACGACTAGAACCTACTTAATCCCAAACTAACCCCTCAATGTGGTGTAAGGAGATACGTAGCTACTTCCTTATCTTCCACATAACCTTGTGTTTCTGTCCTACCATTACACCAAAATCCAGAGTTTTGGTGAAGATCAAGGGATATATATTCATATTATTCGAACCTGCTCCCCTAGGTTGAACACTTTTTTTCTGTGGGTTGTGATAGCTTGACACACAATGGCACTTTTTTCCAGAAAAAGGTGTTCGATTGGTTACTTTTTTCTGTGGGTTGTGAAAGTTCTATATAAATCTTCCTAATAGGACAGTTAGCTGAAAAAAACCTCTCTTTAACAACTTCACAACTGTGTGGATTATCATGTCGGTGGGACGAGAGATTTATTAATATGTTTCTTTGAAAAAACAATATACTCTCCATATAATATTTTCTTCTTATTTTATTATGAATCAAGAACTTCAATGATAGGCTCGATATAGAAACATGCAAAGTCCATCCTTTTTTTTTCACCATCACATGGCTAACTGGGATACTTGTAGCAATTTTCGGTAGTCTAATAAACCAAGAACACAAAGATAGACTAGACATGGAAATATCAACTTTTGTGTCAAATGTATAAAGACATACTGGGACCATTTTATTTCGTTCAGGTATGTTAAGGGCTGTGTCCGTGTATCCTTTGTTACGGTCTCGATCCGAGTTCTTATAGGTCTGGCCCTAGTTTTAGTAGCTCATTTGCCTGAAGGGAAGTTTGCTTCGCGGATTTGGAGAGCCGAAGTGGCCAAAATCCGGATTTGGGACTTCACGTTTTTGGTTGGAAGATTTGTAGATAAGTTTTATTTTGATTTGATATGAACAGTAAATCTTGTCTGTCATAAAATCGGAGTTTTGACATCGAAGTTTTTTTTCCTCCTAAGTGGAGCGCGGAAGTGAGAAATCATCTTACTTCTTCGAACCAAACAGCCCCTAATATACAATTGCTCAAGGGCGGACCTATGTATGGGCTGAGGTGGGCTCCAACCCAACCAAATTTTAAAAAAAAAAATCCCATATGACATCAACCTACACCCCAGCTCAAATCTCAGCTTAGCCCAAACTCTTCCAGCCTAGACCAACTCTTATCTCAGCCTAGTCCAACTACACGACCCACATACATCAGTCCATTGCTCCAAAAATTAAAAGTTTTTAGTTCAGCCCAAGAACTGGAATTCCTTGTTCCGCCCTTGCTGGCACTACCCCTCATCATAACTACTGCATCCAAACAACCTGTGACGATTTTCTCTCATCTTCTTCTAAGGGGGTGTTTGGATCAAGGATTTGTATTCCTAGGAATTTATTTTTCATTCATTTTCCATGGAAAAATAATTCAACATTCTTATACCCATGATTGGTTAGGTTAGATTGAGAATATGGAAAAGAAATCTTAATTTATTTAGTTTTTCATAATTATCCTTTCATTAGTTTCATAATGTTTATATTACCTAAATTCACATGTTTAGGATAAAAGTTAAAATTTTGAAAGTAAAAGGAGAGTATTATTGTCCAAACTAACATTCCTAGGAAAGCAAAACTATTCTCAAGGGAGGGCTTGGGTTTTACTTATATAAGTCAAAATCACTTTGAATGTTCACAAAACTACTTCCAAAGTGGTTTTGTTTTAGGTTGCATAAAAATGTCACGTTGCCACACTTGATTGGAGGTTGAACATACATCCAAATTTTGGTGGGTGAACAAAAATGGACTCCCAAACATGGATAAGGAATCTAAAACTCATTCTCAAGCCTCCAGAACTTGAACCAACCGCCCCTTAAGAGTCCTCATCTCAGACAAGCTCACATTTTGGTGTTACGAAAGCGAAATTCACCGTAATTTACTAAAACTGTAAGCAGAAGAAGCGGTGTGCTAGACCCACTTGAAAACTTGAATCGAAATAGAGTGACGAGAGTACCGAGTCGCCGGCGGGGGATCGTTCCTCGGGGACCGCGGCGGTGGCGGCGGAGGGGGGCACGAGCCCGACCCTCTGCCGCCTCCTGCCGTGGGACCCGGAGGCGGAGGCGGCGGCGGCGGCATGGTGGAGCTGCCGCGTGTCGGATACGAGGGAAGACAGATCCATCTGCCGATAAAGTAGAAAGCCCTCTCCCTTCCTCACATTTCTCTGCGGGAGTTGGCCTGATTGATAGATCTCGCTCTCGGCTCCGTTGTGCTACTGCTGCTGTGGACTCTCTCTCTCTCTCTCTCTCTACGTTTCTCTCTCAGACATTATTGTAGTGGAGTAGGCTACTGTAGGATTGGATCCCCTTCCCTCTCTCTCTTTAGATTTTGAGCCGGATGGGCCGGATCTACAAGAGCACCATTAGTAAGGCCCATCCTACATTATAGATTCTAGATTTAAAATTTAGAAGCTCATTTTGTAGAATAGTAAGTTTCATTTCTAGTTTCAATTTCTAGATTTTGTATCTCATTCCATCCATGAGAGTTATAGGTTGGATCTCCCAATTTCTAGATTCTAGATTGTAGGAACTCACCTGATAGAATAATGAGTCCCAATTTGGAGCCCAATTTTTTAGATTCTAGATTTTACATTATTATTTTTTCACATCCTTTTTTTACCACACAATATTTGGGATCGGAGCTCACTTTATCATTTCCTATTATTCTCATACAAACCCAACACATTTTACATTTACCTTTTTTTAAAAATTTGGGCCCCAAATTGCATTGGAGAGTCCCAACTACTAATGATGCCCTAATAGCATCATTATTAAGGTCCATCCCAATTTCTAGATTCTAGATTCAGAATGTATGAACTAATTTTATATAATAGTAAGACCCGTCATAAGTTTTAATTTCTAGATTCTCAGGTCCAACCCACCCACGTGAGCTATAGGTTGGGCTTAAAAATTTCTAGATTTAGAATGTATAAACTCATTTTGTAGAATAGTAAATCCCAATTTGGAGCCCCAATTTCTAGATTCTAGATTTATATTATATTTTTCTCACATTAATTTTCGACCACACAATCTTTGGGACCAAACGTAACTTTATCACTTTATACAATTTCTCATGCAAACCCAACTCATTCTACATTTATCATTTTTTTTAAAATTTAGCCTCAAGATGAAATTTTGAGCACCATCTACTAATGATGCTCTAAGAATGACTAACACATAAGGTTATTTATAAGGACACGATCCCCTAACAACGAAAAAAATATTGGGTGTGTCGAACACAGTACATCCTTCACATGTCAACCGTTAGATTAACATATAGAAATGTGCTTGTACACATCTTTATGCAATATAATGGTTTGGGAGGAAAATTGTGCATTGCGTCCGGTACATACAATAATTTCTCCTAACAATGGTGACGTTGTAATTTTAAAAAAAAATTACTCTCCAAAATACTCTTTTAAAATTATTTGCAAACATCATAGATAAGTATAAAACTGTTAGAATAAACATAGAAGAAGGAAGAAGAAAATATGAGAGAATA
Organism: Iris macrosiphon; assembly: GCA_036927795.1. NCBI lineage: Eukaryota > Viridiplantae > Streptophyta > Magnoliopsida > Asparagales > Iridaceae > Iris > Iris macrosiphon. The sequence continues at coordinate 185,608,411 of JAYESA010000003.1, read as the reverse complement.
TCTCTTATTAGTGTAATCACATAGTGGGAGGCAAAGGCCTTATTTATACAAAATGAAGGTGTAATACTAATCTCTAACCAATGTGGGACTAAAAACAAAGTAGGAATCCAACCCTTTAGTAACCCACGTTATAACACTCCCCCTTTGGATGACCACCATCTCTAAGCCTATTGCCTCATTAAAACTTTGCCAGAAAAATACATTAGGACAAAACCTGCACGAAAGAAATGAGTACAATCTTTAAGATGACTTAGATAGGTGTTGGACACGCTTAATGTTGCCTCATTAAAACCTTGTCAGGAAAAATCCAATGGAAAAAAATCCATGACTAAGAAAAAAGAGTACAATGCATTATAGTCCATACAAAATGTATCTCCTCCCGAAAATAATCATGTCATATGCCACATAATGGAAGATGATAACACCATTTTTTTTTTTTTTTTTGCCAAATAACATACTTGGTCTATCTATTGATTGATTTTAGTAACTAAATGGAGAAGACTATAGTATGTTGGATTGGATCTCCTTCCTCTCTTTATGTGAGTCAAATCCACATGAGACTAATAATTAAGCTACAATACTCCCACTAATCTATGATTGGTTATGACAGTAGTAAATCCAGAGGGTAAACTGAGATACTTTTAGGCTGTGTTTGGTTGATTTTTTTTTTTCGTAAAAAATATTTTTATTATAAATTTTTTATCAATTCTAGTGTTTGATAGCTTATATTTTTTATAGAATTATTTTTCAAAAATCTATCATTTTCTATTTTTTTTTTCAAAACGGTGAAAAATAAAACTTTTCCAACCCAAAAAAAATATTATTTTTCATGAAAAATAATATTTTCGGTGAAAAATAATGGCAATAAAATACCAAATTTAGTTTTCCACGATTTTTTTAAAAATTATATAAAAAATAATTCTACAAATATAATTCTACGAAATTAATTTTCTGTTTCACATATTATTTACTTTGCAATCAAATGCATCCTTATGGATATTTTTTTCCTTTGAAAATATTTGATGAGAAGAGGGGTTAAACCAACATTTTTAATATGAATATCGATATTTTTTAGTGCTAGCCAGGATGACTGCATATTGGATTGTGCAATGTTCGGTTAGTTTAACCGTCAAAATTGATGTCAATTTGGCTTGATTTTGATTAATTATAATATATTTTCAATCGAATTCGAGTGACTCTTAGGGTTACCGAGAAGAGATATAAGATCTCGGTTGGATGACAGAAGATCAGTGGATCGAGCCACATGGACGTATTCTTTCTTCTGTTTATAAATAGTAGAAGTTGGGGGACAGTAGGTTCAAAGACATGCAGCCACATGGACGTATTATTCCTTCCATTTATATTCCTTCCATTTATAAATGATAGGAGTTGAAAAACAGTGGACCCAAAAGATATATATATATATATATATATATATATATATATATATATATATATATATATATTTTTTTTTTTCAAATTCCTTAAATTAGTATATATTTTTTTTTTTCAAATTGATCTAGAAAAAAGAAAAGAAAAAGAACCAAAAAAATTTGTGCGTAAAAGGTACTTAATTAACTTTAATTTTTCTATTAAATAGTTATTGTTAAAAGTTCATTCACCTGAACGTGCATTATACGTGCGTAATCTTTCAAATTTTTTTTATATAAAATTATTATAAATATTGTCGTTTCTAAGAATCAAACTTAAAAAAGCAAGATAAATAACTATACCTTAACCATTTGAGTTAAACTTATTAGTTGTAAATAAATAATATTAGCTGGTTAAATAATTAGTAAAAAAAAAAAGTTAGTGGACTATTTACAAACAATTTATACGGTTCAATTTTAAACTGTTTTGAAGCTTCATTACAAGAGTAGTGATATGTTTATGTATTTTTTTTATTGATTGAATCACGGAAAGCAATAAGTCATGCTGAGTTTAATGGTCCTATATGACAAATTCATGATTCCTAAAACATAATTTTTAATATTGGAAGAATTAGGGGGATGCCCTTTCCTCTATGATACATCCATAATTTACGTTCCAATTTTATATTTCCAAAACTATGATAGATGTGGTCAGGTATACGGCTTACAAAGGTCATTTTGATGCTATTATCTTTCATTTATTTTCTTTGATGGACTAATTGTATGAATGATTATGAACACCTTGATTTATATTCTTTTTATTATTTGTGATTATTTTGGAAAATAGTTTGGTTCTCATAAATAAAATTTTACTTTTCCTTCTCTACAATTTGGAGTATGTTTTATTTTTTATTTGTTGATAAAGCTATACATTATTTGGATTAGAGGTTTATGAATGGATTGCTATTCCTTACTGGGCATGTCTTATATTTATCTTTCTTTTATTATGAGTTTATTTGGATCCCACATGTAATGTCAAACGCTAAATTTTAAATACTAGTAACGTACATGTGTATTATACGTACGTATTTTTTTTTTTAAATAATAAAAAATTGAATTTATTATAGATAACGTTGTCCATAGGATCAAACCCATTCAGCTAGTCCGGAATAATACATTACACCTTAATCATATGAGTTTGAGGTGTTTGATTATAGTTAAATAATATAGTTATTTGTTTTTTTTTCAATTGCTAATTATATCTTCACTATTCCTCAATTTATTTTAATTAGTACTATCTCAAATTCTCAAAAAAATAGGGGACCGGGGGGGGGGGGGGGGGGAAGGGAGGGCTATAATTACAGGGAACTATTCTCAAAAAAATAGGGGACGGCGGGGGGGGGGGGGGGGGGGGGGTGGGGGGTGGGTGGGTGGGGATGGGAGGGCTATAATTACAGGGAACTACAATTACAATTAGTATGTTATGAAGGAATATGTGTAGTACTAATAAAAATAAAATGGAGGTAGTGAAAATATGACTAGCAATTGGAGAAGAAAATAAATACAAATAACTATAAATAATATTATGTAGTTAAATAATTAATTATAATTTTTTTTTATTTACATGATGATATACATACGTCTTAGATGTTTTATTTTGAGTCGTTTACAATTTTATTTATTTATATAAAAGCAGAGATAAAAATAAGTTAAATGATGCTTCGTAAATTTTTTGACATTTGACATTTGCCATTTGCCATTTTGATTATTTTTATATAGTAAATAAATTTTATTTGTTATTTTGCCAAGACGTATACAAATATTAGTAAAAGTCTTATTAGATTTTATTTGGGATCATCAATAATAATCCAAGAAACAAGAGTTTTATGAACACACAACATACACTGTACAAAATGATACTTCCTTTTAGTCTTATTTGATTTTGTTTATCCAAGTTTTATCTAAAATGGATAAAGAAAACAAATTCCACGTCATATTATCCACTAATTTCACGTATGCTAGTATTTTTTTTTTATATTTTGTTTCTGAAAACAAAATAGGAGAGTAAGTTGACCACTCTCGTACGAAAGAGGCTTCTAAAAAAAGTTGAATAAGGACTTATTTAGAAAGTATCATTTAAAAACCGTGAACATAACCGTTCAATTAAACACCTCCAAACTCCATCCTAATTACAACCATACCCTTCATGTGTTACTATTTTGCCGATAAATCCCATATGCTTGTCTTTATTTTTATTTAATCTATATCGTCCAATTTGATTATTCACTTCGAAAGAATATTTTCTTAAGCCTTACTCGAACCCGATCTCTCTTCATTATTCCTAAACACGACTCACCAGCTCATTAAAAAAAAAAAAATCTCATATTACTAAACACTTAAAAATAGTTGACTTATGTCTCTAATTAACTTTACTTGTTAGAGATGATGGTATTTTGTAAAATTACATTAATTTTTTTTATTTTTCTATTATTTCTTATGCTTCATTCACCACCACTTTACTGTCAGTGTAAACAATCTCAACACGTAAGAAATGGACGATAAAAATGATATCTAACACATTTCATAATTTAAGAAACGTCTACACAAATAATAGTAATTTAAATGTTTATGTAAAACTAATATAAATTTTAGATACTCTAGATTCGAGATCCGAATGCTATATATTTTTATCATAGAAGTCTGTTCCACAACCATATCTCAAAATGAGTAATGCTCGAATCCCACTAATACTATCCGATTAGAACATAATATTAACATAAAATTTTAGAGACTCAAATAAAAATGATCAAATTATAGTATTTTTAATAAAGACAATCTATATTAACTATTTTTATATTTTATGCTTATTACACTAGTTATTCTTATTTTTAAACTAATTATACAAATTTTATATTTTATATACAGAATTATAACACTAACTATTGTTATTTAAAAAATAAAAAAGAGGAATAAGTTCATATAAATATTTTCGAGATAAAGATTGTCATTGTAATATCCATGAAATATAGGGGGATAATGTATATTTTTTTAAAATTATAGCAAAAAAATTGAACGTACGAGCCTACCACCATTCCGAGGAAAACTTGACATATATGCAGAAAGCCCCAACGTTTTTTTTATAGAAAGGAGTGGCATTTTCGTTATTTAATCTAAATTTAGCTCTTTCCTGTTGTCAAATAAACTTTCAACAACAGCAGACTCCATTTTCAAAAGTTTTCCCAAACTTCCGATTTCACCCCTAAAAATCGAAACGACCGTCTTACCCCTGCTCTCTTTGTTCCTCCGGAGAAAAAGAGGAGAGAGAAGAAAGAACAGAAGAAGAAGAAGAAGAAGAAGAAGAAGAAGAAAAAACCCTCTCTCTCTCCCTTCTCCCTCTCCTCCCTCATTTTTCTTCTTAGAATCAAAATTAGGGTTAGGGTTTCCGGCGGAGAGGATGGCGCAGCAGACGCTGATCTACAGCTTCGTGGCCCGGGGGACGGTGATCCTGGCGGAGTACACGGGGTTCTCCGGGAACTTCACCAGCATCGCCTCCCAGTGCCTCCAGAAGCTCCCGGCGAGCAACAACAAGTTCACCTACAACTGCGACGGACACACCTTCAACTACCTCGTCGAGAATGGATTCAGTAAGCCGACAACCTCTCTCTCGATTATTCTCTCTGTTTCGATCGAATTCTTGTTTGCTGCGCGTTTCGATTCTCGGAGGTTTTGGTGGAATTTTTTCGATTCTAAGATGGAATTGATTCTTTTTTTTCTATATAATTTGGGGATAAAATGTTTTGAATGGATTCAGTAGGTGTTGATCTCGATTTCTATCGGATTGTTGCTTCTTTTTAGTTATGATTCCGTGATTTTGGTGGATTATTTTTTTGATTTCGAGATGGAAGTGGAATTGGTGCTATTAAGTTAGTTGATGATGATGATGTTATTTTTGCTGATTGGATTCTTGTTTTTTGTGCGTTTTGATTCGGTGTCTGGGTGGAACTTTTTTGATTTCGAAATGGAGTTATATGGGATTGATTGATTGATTTTATTTATTTATTTATAGAAGTGTAGATCTTGTGAATTGGTAGATGATGCATATTGAGTATATTTTTGGATTGGGAACGGTATATGATAGAATTCAGGTGTGTAGAGAACATTTAGTGTTTGATTATTTTGGATACATTATGGGTTGGTATGGAATTGATGAGTTAGTTTTAATTTAGATTTTTATTTGATAGGATGCTTTGAATTAAAATCTGCTTTGCACGTACACAAATATGCCACGACAAGCTTCGGACACAGTGTTACAGACAGGGCATTGATTTGGGCACGTCTTAGTGTTGGAGTGCCCGTATCGTGTCTGATATGTGTCCGGCATGATGCCACACAGAGACGACATCGATTTTTGGAGTGCCTGTGCTATCTATGTGTTCGTTCGAGAGAGAATGATATATTTTCTAAAAGAAGAAAAAGCAACCACATGGGGAGAGACTAGCAAATTTATTACCTTTATTAGGAATGGTACAAGTTACATAATGAGTTTATAAAGATGAGTGAATACGAGGGCAATGTCAACTTGTTTGTTAGATTTGTGTAAGTTTTTAAAAAAAAGTTGTTTTAGCTTATTAGAGCTATGTGACTCTTCTATGTTTATTTTCTCTAGAGAAAGTCATCATGCCCTTTCGACGAATGTCTTTGTCAGGTCATTGTTTATGAGTGCAAAATCAATCACATCTTGATATATATATATATATATATATATATATATATATATATATATATATATATATATATAGGTTATTTACACTAACTATCCCTAAGTTTTGGGCTTATTACACGGGATACCCCTATTTTTTAAACTAATTACACTGACTACCCCTATGTTTTATGTTTATTACACGGGATACCCCTACTTTAAGATAAAAATGAAATGTTATAACACCAACTACCCCTATTTTTAAATTTTTTTTAAAGGGAGGGGTGGTCAGTGTAATTAGTTTAAAAGTGGGGGTACCCTGTGTAATAAGTCCAAAACTTAGGGGTAGTTAGTGTGTATATATATATATATATATATATATATATATATATGGGTAAACGGGATATGAGCCATAGGCTCACATTCCTATATGAGCCAGACCAATAGGAATAGATTCCTACATCCCATGTGCACCCATGTGCACTAGTACACTCCATTCCTATTGGTCCACATGTGCATTGGCTCATGTAGGAATATGAGCCTATGGTTCATATCACTTTTTTTCCATATATATATATATATATATATATAATTGATTGCTTGAAGATTAGTGGATACATCCTAATACCATATGGAAGTTACTCTCTTAGCATCTGGGGTGAAGCTTGCTAATAGAAATTGATATACGGCTGAATCTTTTCAACATATGTTTCATATGTTTGACGGAACCTGTTTTTGGGAGCTTTAAACCTGATGGAAAGATGGAAGTACCCCGAAGAACCCTATGAGCGTATCATGGTTTGGAATTTGTTGCAACTTTTTTTAGAATCCTATGTTCCATGTCACAAGTAATTTTGGCTTTATCGAATTTTACCATAATTTTGATGGAACCCTATTGATTGGAATATTTGATTCTGCTGCTACTAAGAAGTGGTTTTATAGGTTTTTACAGGGTTTCATTTTCCTCCTCCCAACCTGACGATTTCAGACTTTCTACTTCCGAACAATAAGTATACCCTTTTGATACTTAATTTTTTATTAGCACCGAGTTAAGAAAGTTTCAACATAGCAAACACCTTTTGCCACCCGAGTTTTCCCCCCTATGGAACCTGTAGTTTCATTCAGTTGTATTGGGTTTCGTGTAGCAAAACCTTGGAAGCACGGACTAAGATCAGTGTTGGCATGTTCTTGTTGTGTTAGTGCCAAACATGTATTAGGCATGGCATTGACACTCTTAATACATTACCACACACCAAAATGTGTTCAAAGTTCAAACTTGTTGCCATGTCCATATCGAATTGTATTCATATCCATGCAACGTATGGCCAAGCGTACCTTATAGACCTTTCATTCCAGTTATTATACTGATGTGTGTGTGTGTGTGTGTGTGTGTGAGAGAGAGAGAGAGAGAGAGAGAGAGAGAGAGAGAGAGAGAGAGTACATATAAAAGTTTCAGTAGGATTTTGTTTGTTCATGTATAATAGATACGAATATGTTAATGATCTAAATCTTACATTTAATGGTGAATAGTGTATTTTGGGGTTTAGAAAAGTTGGCCAAAACTGATACGTTTTGTTTTGGATTTGCATACAAACAATCTGAAACCAAGCGTAAAAGTCTGTATCAACCGATTACGCCTGATATCATCCTAAATTTTGTAGTATTGGCCAGTTTCGGTCCTTTCTAATAAGTCTCACTCGATCGATACCGAAAACAAGCACATGCCATCACGTAGTTTGAGGAAGACAATGATCACCTATTGAGCGTAACAAAGCTCCGCAAAGAATTTACTAGTTCCTGACAACCCAATTTCAATCTTATGCTGGTGCCAGATTCCTACCAATGTAGCTATGAACTAGTAGGGGTCCTTGCCATAAGTTCCCGAAGTCTGGTTGATCTATAGTAAGACCTACATTCTTGGTCATGAAGTTGAACTTCATATAACCAAGGAGGGCCATCGAATGAATGTTGTCAAGATCGAATTGGAGCTTAAAATTGTAAGGGGGCGCACATCAGATCTGGATCGTGAATAGTAAGATTCTTTATTAAATCTATAAAAATTCAAATAAATACGAAAAAATATGGACAGTTCAAATCTGAGAAATATCAAGCATAATCGATAAATAGATTTTCAAAACAAGTAGGTTTTAGCATGTACCATGCACAAAACAAGTCAACCGACTGAAAAGCTATAGTTAGTAGGATTCTAAAATGTTAAAAATCCAAAAATCACAATATTTGCATTGTAGATGTTTCCGATCCTTGTCCACAACCATGCAATGCTTCAATGTCACATCATTTTTCTTTCCCCATCTTCCAAAACCAAAGAGAGAATGACTATGAAAGGGCACAATTTTTTCTCCACCTATGTTTTATAGGATTTTTAAGTAGTTATATGTTGTCTAGAAATTAGAATGTATAACATACTTTTTTTTGAATATCAACTTATTGTTTGGAAATAGTTAAGTTCTTATTGATGGAAATATTATATGTATGAAATATGAATAATACTAATGTTACGACTTTTGTTCATAATTATCAAGTATATCTTGAACTTATCTCTTAATGCTTGATTATGCTCCTTATTGTTCAGTGTTATATATATGAGTGTCTTTGTGCGGGTGGTTGCTAATTTTCAATCATATCACCTATCAAACAATGCATCTTACGACGAACTTACAATACACGGTATGATACAATACATGGTATGATAATCAAGTAATTCGATACAAGATAAGTATCACATTTCTACAATCTAGCTTAGATATAGCACATTCGCAAGTATTCTTCTAAAATATAGGGCACACTAAGAAGTGTATCTGATAAGTATGCTTGAAGTGTCTGATGTATCTCTATACGATCGGATACGGGTAAGTCACCTCTATTGATGTATACCTGCAACAAGACTTGGTGTTAGCCCTGTGTTGGTGCCAAAATTTTCTAAATCAAGGTTGCTATGAGGAACAAAGGGCCTTGCCTTAAAACCTAGAATGCCAGTTGGCTTATTGCCTTATTGCCTTATTGGTAGACCTAAAATTGTGTTCGTGCAGTTTAGCTCATGAAACCAAGGAGCATCTTCCAAACCCTCCTTGACTAAAAGGGGAGTCCAGGTGAACGTGTAAGATGATAAAATTTCTATCAGGAATTTCATTATGCACAAGCCAAAGAGTGAAGAAATGACATTTCCAGTGTCAGCATACTTTTTTTGACTAGCAAAAACGTTTCATGCATAATTGAGTGTCTATAACCAATTCTCATGTAACACAACCTATTCTTTCTTAGATCATTTATTTTTCCTTATGTGCCATAATGAGATATCTGCCTTTAGTGCCTTCCCTGTAGAGGCTAGGACTCTATGTTCTTATAGTTAGTTCTTGAGATACTAAATTATAGAACCTGCAATCTAAGAGAAGAGTACAATAATGTTGATTTCACAATTGCTCAAGGCAGAGTTGATTTTATGCTTTCCTCACATTTTGCAAGCAATTTATTGATGCCTTCATGATGATTTACCTGTTATAATGTGTAGATTTAGATAGTCCATATAGAGTATACTCGAGATTTATGATTTGAAGGATCCTTACAGCAACTGTAGAATTAACATTGAATGAATGATAAGGAGTGTTGTAAGAATACAGGCACAAATACTGCTAAGGACACACTACAGATACAGCCGATATGGGATTTGGACATTTTCAAATAGCTACAATAAGTAGTCACCTATGTTGCACTAACATAGACACATACAAGTATGGTCATGATACTTATGCGGACACCATTTTGCCGTATCCATGCAACATAGATTGTAACCTGTCTCTATTTATCCTTACAGCAACTGTAGAATTAACATTGAATGAATGATAAGGAGTGTTGTACGAATACAGGCACAAATACTGCTAAGGACACACTACAGATACAGCCCATACGGGATTTGGACATTTTCAAATAGGTACAATAAGTAGTCACCTATGTTGCACTAACATAGACACATACAAGTATGGTCATGATACTTATGCGGACACCATTTTGCCGTATCCATCCAACATAGATTGTAACCTGTCTCTATTTATAATAGAAGACACAGTAGTATAGAAGAATGGAGTGTATAAATGAGAAGGTTAGAATAGGGGTGTGTATGGAATGGAGAGGCCATATGTGTGAGTATTCTCACTCGCAAATTATCTTTATAAGTAGAATCCGGTTGTCTAAGGGTTTTTTGAGGCCATATGTGTGATATATAGCAGAGATTCATCTTTCTTCGATTTTGCAGCATACTGTGTGGTTGCAGTCGAGTCTGCTGGAAGACAAATTCCAATTGCCTTCTTGGAAAGGGTCAAAGAAGATTTTAACAAAAGATACGGAGGGGGAAAAGCCGCAACTGCTGTAGCCAATAGTCTTAACCGAGAGTTTGGGTAGATTTCTTTTCGAAACCGTTGAAATTGTGGAATTTTTGGGTAGCGTCATTTAACTGCAACATGCGTTTCAGGCCAAAACTGAAAGAACAAATGCAGTACTGTGTTGATCATCCCGAGGAGATCAGCAAGCTGGCAAAAGTGAAAGCTCAGGTGTCGGAAGTCAAAGGTGTTATGATGGAAAACATAGAGAAGGTATTGCTTTTGTATCTGTTCCATTTGAATATCACGAGTAGTTGCTTGGTGATAACAGTGTCGGTAATAAACCAACATCTTATCTTTCATTTCACCTCTTCTATCTTTCTCATGGCAGGTGCTAGATCGTGGAGAGAAAATCGAGCTTCTTGTTGACAAGACTGAAAACCTTCGCTCGCAAGTGCGTACCAAATTATCACTCTTTAACCAAATAGTAAAATATTTTGAGTCTTCTGATTCTTAGATTTATTTGATTTTAGCAGAGCCAACTGTCAAAAGAGGGGTAATATATGTTAATACTTCAGCCCGTCAAGCTTAACAAAATTAATTCAAGTTATACGTGTCTGTAGGCACAAGATTTCAGGCAGCAGGGGACAAAGATGAGGAGAAAGATGTGGATACAGAATATGAAGATAAAGCTAATTGTCTTGGGTATCATTATCGCCCTGATCCTCATTATCATTTTATCTGTTTGCCATGGATTCCATTGCACATAAACATATGGACGGAAAAGAAAGACTTCCTAATCCTCTCACCACCACCATCAGCAGCTTTCTTCCTAAAAGAGAAAAAGACTATCAGCTTCTTTGCTATATAGTACATCTTTTACTGTTATTTGAACCATTGTCCTGGTTAGTCCTGTTGTGTTTGGCGTGCGTCCTTCTGTATGAATCCCTCATCATTCTACATTTGTGTCAGAAATTGTTGTAGAGACGACTGGTCTGGATGGTTTGCTTGTATTATAGGAGTTGGAAGAATCAGAAATTTCAGCCATAGATTGTGGTTTTAACGTTGCCTCTGGTAGATTTGTTATTGTATTTGGTGATGGTTAGTTTCAGGTTTTCCTGCTGCCCCCAATTTTGATGCATCAATTTTCTGCATTGTTTCTTGAATAATTCTAGGTTTCATGCTGCATGCCTAAGATATATGACCCCTTTTTACTTGATCAATTGGTCAATTATGCCCACCATGATTGTTGCGTGGAGTAGCAATGTGTTTTATCACAGCGCAACAAAAACCCTAGCCATCCTGACGCTGTTGTTAGCAACTTTTCAGTTTTACTCCTTGTGATTTACTAATTTTTTAGCTTGAAAGATTAGTTCTTAAAGTCTGGTACAACTTCTGAAATTATATTCTGCAATGGAAGCGCTATATGAAAATGTATGACTGTACTTTGAATATCTATAACAGCAGATCCACTCTCAGATATTTTTGTGCATGGGAAGAAGTGGGTCTGTAATTAGAGCAGTACTATTGAATGAGAAGAGTTATAACTAACATATTAATGTAACATATTAAGTCAACTATGATATTCATTTTCTTGTCAATAAATATATTAATGTAATAAAAACTGTAATACATTATACATTAATTCCTACCGCATTTATTGTAGCAGCTAACTCCCATCACAAAAATATACTCATTACTCTTATATTTATTTATAGTATTCCATATCTGGAATATTTCTTGCTCTTGTTCTATTTATCTTGTATTTCTCTCTATTTATTGTTACATAGTCTTTATCATTTACTAGAACTGCTGTTAGAAGTGTACTTTGTTCCAATTCTGACTGGATAACATTTTTTAGTGATCATGGTGTTCTACATTTCGGGATTTCAGAGTGTTGCTATAGACATGACTGCTCTTACACTGTGGACTTGAGGTGACAATTGTAGAGATCTAGGCTAGTGATTCTTATTCCATATCATGCATAGATTCCTTTCTTTAGAATGTTATTTAGTTTATCTTTCTTATTCATTCTTCTTTTAGATTATTGTGATCGAGTACATGATAGAACTAGTTGTATAAGTATGATTGATAGCTAGATATTGATGACCTAGACAACGTTCTACCATCGATGCTACGTCGTAGGCTGGACGTACCCACGTACTCTTATCCCTATATCAGGTGCGGATCATGACATAACCTGCTGCCAGAGTAAGTCATTACCTTCCTCTGTCACCACCCGCTTACTTATAAAGACAGAGAAGTTAATCTGGTAATCCTCCTGATTATAGAGTTTGGAGTAGAAGTTCACCGCTTCCTCCTGAATTTTCGGCACCGTAGAGGCTTCTTTCCCTGTTTCAGTGATTAACTTGTGAATACAATTGCGATTTTGTCGGGCTCTGATAATCACGTGAAAGAATCGAGTGCATTTGTCCCCGTCCTTGAGCCAGGAGCACTTGGCTCTCTGTCTCAGGTGCATTTCTTCTTCAAACAGTCTTTTTCCTACTTCCTCCTGCAGGTTGTGTACCGCCCCGCTCCCACTTTTGGGACACGAGTACATGGCCAAGTCCAGCCTAAGCCGCAACATCGGCGGTAGTACGCTGTCTATGATAAGCAATGGTCCAAAACAAGTATAAATACATATATCATCCACAACTAAGCCATAACAAGAAATTAAACTAAATTGTCTCAATAATTTATTTACAGAATTATCCACTATAACTCAAGATGGTCTCGGAAACAAATCCAGTAGAATAAAATATGTAAAACTAGAACTAAAGTCCACTAAGCCTTCTAGCTAAGAATAATACGAAAAGCATAAGAAAGAGGAATATGCTACTCCGCATCCAAAGATGAATTCAAGACATTAGTGACATCTGCATCGCCAATGTACTCACTGTAGACCTCCGGACAAATATCGTCGCCTAAAATTTATCAATATATCCAGTCAGGATTGAGCAAAGTACAAGTCTAAGCCAACACAATACAAGTATGATATAAAGCAATAAGACAGTAAACATGTGAACCAATGAGCAATAGGAACATGCACGAGATGAATAATAAATTATTTGATAAGGAGAACAGATAAAAAAAGAAGCATACAAGATTACGACTGAGAAAGATTAATAAAATATAATAAGTGTTCGTGTCATAAGAAGTACAACTTTCCTACAGATGGAAGGCTTGGGTAAAAACGATAGAAAATTGCTCGCCCCCTAAAACGAAATACTAATTTAATCTATTAAATTCTGTTAAATTCATATATTATATATTTTGTGTCAACTTTCCGAAACTTCAAACGGTTGGTGAAGACGAGTTCTGGATCTCCCAAAATCTCAAAAATACCAAAACGTGTCAGTTTTCGGATAACTGGTACTCCACAAATTTTTCAGAAAAATAGATTCAGAATTTTGGGAAAATAATTAAATATTCAAAAATCTTACTTCAATACTGTTATAAAAAAAAAATGGAGCGCATTTGGATTCCGGAGCTACTAGCAAAGGCTTCGCGAAGATCAAGAACTTTTAGAAGTAACTCCTTAACCCCCTCTCTCTCTCTTTCTCTTCTTAATAAATCAGAATAGAATATAAAATCCCATGATTATATATATATATATATATATATATATATATATATATATATATATATATATATATATATCAGCTGAGCTGCGACTCAAGGAATATGGACTAATACATGTCGGCCATCGGATGCGTTGTCGCCCAGATCCAAAGACTACGGATAACTCTGGCTCAGACCTGGCTTTAGAGTCCCGGCTCGGCTCCCATTAGGAGCTCGGCTCATGATCTCGTCGTCTTGGGAACCATGCTGGTCAACTCCCGCCTAAGGAACGCTGGCTGACAGCGGGGACCCGCTGTCCTGCAGCAGCCGCTAACACGCTGGTCCCGAAGCTGGATGGTTAAGATTTGATTTGATTTTGTTTTTTAGTATTTATTTTAGATTTTATTTATTAAATGATTTATTAATTGATTTCTTATCCAATTAACTCCAAATAAAATCTAAAAAAATTCAAAAAAATCCTATAAATTTACAAAAAATATATTAGGTATTCCAAGTCTAAAATAAATATGTGGTAGCAAAATATACATGCATGGTCCCGCAGTAAATTCTAAAAGTCCTAAAAAATAATATTTTCTAGGTTCTAATTACCTACAAATTTCTCAAATCCTAAAAATTCTAAAATAATAAGAATAACTATTTGAGACTATAAGTGGGTTTTTAGTGGCCATACCATAACTTGCCTAGTGTTACTAATTACCACTTATAGGTTTGGGTACGATATCCCGTGATCCCCAAAACATAAATTCTATTTTTAGGTTCCATTGGTATTTAGTGTATTTGACTGAAGCAATTTGGTAGCGAATGCTACAGGTTGGATTCGTAAATCAGCTCATCCGTTGTTGTTTGGTCCGCTTTGATTCTCTCTTGCACCTTCTGCATCTCTATGGTCTTATCTTCTAGTAATGACTTAACTCTCTTCTTATTCCACCTCTTGAGGGCTCTCTTGATCTCCTTCAGATGTTGGCACACTATGAATTGGATGTTCCATATACTGCTCATTTCATCATCTGAAAGCCGCCTTTATTATGGAATTTCACCCCTATCAATTGTACTGATTCAAAACTAAGTTTGCCATTCCATATCTTGGTATCCCACATCACCCATATTCTGGCTGAGTCGATCATAAATAGGTTATCCACCGACTGCCAACCTGCAGGTATACGACTCTTAATCTTCGTAGTGCTCTTGATCTTCGTAGTGCTCTTGATTTTGGATTCCAATAGAATCAATATAGAGCCTCTATGCTTCTTTCTCAGATCCTGGATTTCCCTCCACCTTCCTATTGAGTTGGCTCCCAGCACATTACAGGAAATTACTTCCATTAATGATGAGTTTGATGTCCCCTAGTTACTCTCGAACTAGCCCGATGGAGGATCAGGTCTTCGTCCATTCCTATCACAATATGCATTCCTGCTCCTTCTTGCTCTTGTCCTTCCTTCTGCTGTTGCTCATTCCACTGTGGATTTTCTCTGGTATACACTTCAACCGCCTTCCTTTGAGTTTCCTGATTTATTCTTGTGGCATCGTCTTCCAATGGTTGTTTTTGGCCTATCCCTTCCGGGCACGTTTTCTTCCTCACCTTGTTTGCCCCTCTCTTTTTGTATGAGTATTAACTCTGCTTCCTCCCTGGTTCTGCTTCTCGGTTCCTGCTCCTTCCTCGAACAACACCAATTGCAGATGATCCTGTGCTCCACTGGCTTCTCCCCCCGTTCCATGTCTCTTTCCCAGCACACTAGTTGCTCCTTCCTTAATATAATATCTCAGTTACTACCTCTTCATTCCTTCCTTTGTTTCCTTCCTCCATAACATAATCTGGGTCTTGATCCTCTTCATCCTGTTTGTCCTCCTCCTGCTCCTTCCTGCGTTTCGTGCATAGTGCAGTGTATCTTGTTGTGCCCGAAGCATCCGCAGTGCTGGCAAGCTAGTGGCACCCATTCGTATTCCACCCTCTGCTCTATCTCCTGGCCATCTGGAAGCTCGATACTGATTGAATGTGGCAATTTCTCAAGTGCTTGGACCTCCACGAATATTCTCGCATATGTCAATCTAGCTCTTTGGTTTGTCAGTCGATCTAGGCGTAGTGGAGTTCCTATCAAACTAGCCAGTTTCATTATGGCAGCTCCGCTCCAGAGTTGAGGATGCAACCATGGGAACCGGATCCATATTGGCACCGAGACCAGCCATTCCCGTTCAAATCTGATATCCGCTTGCCATTTTCGTAGCACAATAAGTCATCCGTCGAATAGCCAAGGTCCTCCCTGTAAGATTCGATCCAGGTCCTCCTGAAGATCAAATTTAGCTAAGTAATATCCATTTTCCCTCAAGAATATCTCCATCTTCCCCTTCGGGCTCCAGACTCTGTTAGCGTAAGCTAATAGTTGGTCGTAGTAGGGTTTAGATATATGTTTGTATTTAGCCATTTCGTATGATATTTGCAACAACAACAATGTGAGTTATTTGAATCTTTTCTGACATTCAGCTCTCTTAAAAAGCCAAATCTACTGGAAACAATTCAAAAAATTAGTGGATCACCATGCACCATATTGGAATATTGGATGATATATTCCTTGTTTCTTACTCCTTACCAATTACTAGCTAGCTCTTCACTCTCTGTATAAAAT
The DNA here is from genome assembly GCA_036927795.1 of Iris macrosiphon. Taxonomy (NCBI): domain Eukaryota; kingdom Viridiplantae; phylum Streptophyta; class Magnoliopsida; order Asparagales; family Iridaceae; genus Iris; species Iris macrosiphon. The sequence continues at coordinate 185,591,805 of JAYESA010000003.1, read as the reverse complement.
TTAGGAGAAATCTATCCATTATGCCACTCCAAAAATTGAGTATTCTAAGTTGTTTGTATGTATTAGTTAATATTTTTTTAAAGTATCTCTAATATATCTCATGTAATTAAGAAAAGTTAAATAAAATAAAAAATGTAAATTCCTTCAACTAACTGAACATATATTCAAACTCATATATGCATCTAGAGATATTTAGACTTCAGGTCTGGAATAACTTATAAATTTGTATTTGGATCTTTATAATAGGTATAATTAGTGTTTGAGTCTTGGACTAACAGTTGACTGTTCAAAATCAGTTTGAAAACTAAATATTTAGACTTTAGGTCTAAAATAACATATAAAATTTGTATTTAGATCTTCATAAGAGACATAATTAGTGTTTGGGTCCTGGACTAGCGGTTGACCGTCCAAAACCTAACTAAACTGTCAGAAAAATTAATTGAATTAATAAATAATTTTAATTAATTAACGGTGTTAACTTTCTATTTTTACGTCGCCTTTTTGTACTGGCATGTGAGTTCACTTAAGTTGCATCTACGACCATAATTTGTTAAAAATCCAAAGGGTAGGAAATAACTTAAGTTGCATCTCCGATCATGATTAGTTGATAATCCAACAACTAGAAAATAACTAGCAGTTGGCCAATAAGTTTAAAATCATGTTTCTTCTTCTTCCTTGTTTCTCTCATCCTCCATCTTCATAAAATACATAAGATATAGTATTAAAATCATAAAATATATTTAATATTAAAATTATATTTAAACTAACAATATAGTATTATCTAACTAACCATCTCCAAAATTTTAAAACATATATAATATCAAAACTAATTTGCGTTGTATATATACTAAATTTTATTTTGAGATGTCCAACGTAACACAAGAGACTTTATGCACACTGCGTTGTATGTCTTTTGGGACCACTGCTTCATAATTTTACACATACACACCCACACCTCCCTGCGGTTTGATTCTGAGACCATCGGTCTAGATGGAAAGGTTATACGTCTCCTCGTTGACCAGAAGAGCCAGCGGAATTCAGTGTATATATACTAAATTAAAGTCATGCATACATACATAGAGGAAGGTTACAAAGTTCCTCCAAACCTGAAGGTCTCACCCGTGAGAAGAGAGGATCTCCCAAAATCGATCGTCTTCCACGACGGCAGACTCGTCCAGAAGCCGACACCGGCATGAGCACTACTCACTGTCCTATGGATCCAGGTCGGTTTCGTCCTCTCCGTCCTCCGCGTCATTGTCGGCTCGCTCCTCCCCATGCGCGTCGTCTACCACGTCCGATGTGGTGCCCCGTTCCCCCCTATCTCGGGGAGAGCGGCTAAGAAATACAAGACGGTATCGTTCGATCGGGATAGATTGAATCAAGAACTCATCCTCGTATGGATTTGCTTCTTTCGGAATCGATTCCCATATTCAGTGGACCGTGCCCCCAGGATCGACTTAGCGGCAGAGTCAAGAGGGACCTCTGTAAAACCCCTAATTTTTAAACCGTATTAAGTATTTAATTAATTTATAGCATTTATTAGCTAATTAGAAATAAAATAATTTATTTAATTTTATTTCGAGGTGATTGTGTAATAGAGGATTTATGGAGCAATTATAATTTTTTTCTTAATTATTTTCATGTAGGAGACCCTGTGGACAGTTGATAGATTTATTGTATGCACCAATATAAATTCCTCGAATTATATATATATATATATATATACTATATATATATATATATATATATATATATATATAGGTATATATATTTATATATATAAAGTTTATTAATAGAAAAGAATAAAATAAATAGTAATAATAAGTGTAATAACAATAATAATAAATAGTTATTGTATATGATAATAATAATAATTTTAGTAATAATGATGTTAATAATAATAATGATAATTATAGTATTATTAGTAATAATAAGATTAATAGAAAAGAAAAAGAGAAAGAAAAAAAATAGAAAACCAAAGAAAAGAATAAAAGAAAGATGGAAAAAGAAATAGAAAGAAAAAATAAAAGAAAATAGATTAAACTAAACCCTACCCAATATCCTAACCCAAATCCGCTAAGACTAAAACCCATAACCCAACCCCCCCCCCCCCCCCCCCCCCCCCACGGCTGCTATATAAACCGACCCCCCCCTCCCCCCTTTTTTCGCAGAAGCCGCGCGGGTTCCTACCCCCCCCCCCCCCCACCTCTCTCTCTCTCTCTCTCTCTCTCTCTCTATATATATATATATATATATTGACCTATACCTTAACCTTAACCCGACACCTGAGCGTCGCGCCGCCGACCCAGAGCCACCGCAGCCGGAGCCCAGCGCCGCCGGCCGCACACCCGCCAAACGCCGCGCACGCGACAGAGAATACACAGCGACGAACCTCCCTTCCAGCGCTGATTTTCGCGCCATCGCTCAACCAAATTCCAATTCGTCTTCGCCGGTATGATCCTCACCTATCTTCACTGCTGCAGATTTGGCAGGTTCAGTCACAGACAAAAGATCAACCTCTGGATATTGTATCTATGTATGGGGTAATCTTGTGACGTGGAGAAGCAAAAAATAAGGAGTTGTAGCAAGAAGCAGTGCAGAAGCCGAGTTGAGAGCTATGGCTCAGGGTATTTGTGAAGGACTATGGATTCAAAGAGTCCTGGAGGAATTTAAGATGAAAATTGAGCTTCCATTAAAGTTATATTCTGACAGTAAAGCTGCCATAAGCATAGCCCACAACCCGGTTCAGCATGAGAGAACCAAACATATTGAGATTGTCCGTCATTTCATAAAAGAGAAATTATATGCTGTAATCATATGTCTACCATTTGTGACATTTAGTCAGCAAACTGCGGACATCTTAACCAAAAGCTTGGCAAGACCCGTCTTTGAGTATTTGGTAAACAAGTTGGACATGATAGATATCTATGCACCAACTTGAGGGGGGTGTTGGAGAATCCCGTGATTCTCTCTACTCTTGTTATTAGAAGATTTTGTGTTTTCATTTAGTTTTCTTTTTCCTTAAGGTTCTCCTTGATTCAAGGATGGACATTGATTATATTTCTTCTATTTAAATCGGTTTTGAGGCTGAAGAATAAAACATGAAACATTCACCACTTATTTTTTAATATCCGTATCAGGAGAATCGGACTGGACGACAACACGTGTGTGTGGTCCATAGGCCCAACCCACAACAACTTTACAAGAGAGAGAGAGAGAGAGAGAGAGAGAGAGAGATCCTACAAACATGCTTTAAAATTGCTTTGTTGTTTGACTCACGTGCGTGTGGCCCATGTGTCCTATTTGGTGTAGTTCAGGTTAAGTTACACAGAACAACTAGAGCTTTTGATTCCTTTCTACCTCTCATTGACAAGGAAAAGAGCTTAGCTTCTAGAGGATGGTGGTTTGTTTCAGGGCTGCTTGTTTCTCTATGAACTTGTTGAAAGGATCAATATATTGATCATAGTTTACAATATTGGCGGATACCAATATTGTTTGACGTCCAAACGACATTGGAGGTCATTTTTTCAGTCAATTTGACAAAAAAAATTGAACGAAAAAGACCAATTAACAAGTGTATAAAAGCATACTAAAATTGTAAAAGCATGGAAAAAAAAACTTATCTATCATAGGTAAATCAATCGGCAAGGGTGCAATTCAATTTCAAAACTACTAAGAAACAATACATAAAATACTTAAAATTATGCATAAAAGTATAAAAACAAAATTTTCTAAAATTTTAATAATTTATTAATAATTATTTACTTTTTGATACCAAAAAATTTGATACTTCGATCCGAAACCGCCGATATCAATACTCATAAGAAGAGTTTGATGCTGATTCTGATATCGCTACTGCGAACCTTGATATTGATGGCATTAACACTCCAGGCCAAACTTATCTCTTCTGGTAAAATAAAAAGAACAAGAAACAAACTACAGAACCTTAATGTATGCCATTCAAAGAATATTTCCTCTATACCATTATACATTGCACACAACATGCCCTTTCTGTGAAATAAGTAACTGAGAGCAAAATGGAAAAGAAAGGAAAACTTGAAGCCCATCTGAGCAACTGCAGCCTTACACACGTGGAATCTGCATATATATTTTAAGAGTATATAAACAATATCCTAAAAATCCATCACTGTGTCTCACAACCTTTGAGGCTTTGTAAAGAAGATATAAACAGTTCTCAAGGTTTCCATGCTGGTGGTGGTGGTGGTGGAACTGGAAACATGGGTGGGACTGCAGAGAAAATTGTGTTCTTATCGATTCCGGTCTTCACCCCTGACAAAGAAACTAGAGCAGCGACAAGACCAGCATTCCCTGCTAGTGTAGGCTCGGTGTAGTTATAATTAGTCCGAACATCTCTGAACCCATCATGTCTATCGGGGCCTGCAACCATAGCGCCAACGATGGTATTGGGATTTGGCTTTTTAGAGTCTCTCCACTTCCATCCTCCTTTACAATTATACTTGACCCCATTCTTAGGAATCGATGCCCCACGGTGATGAACGTGTTTGGGATAACGTTTACCGTATCCAACGAGATAGCTCATCTTCTGAGGATTCTCTCCTAGAATGTAATCAATCTACCATAAACAAAGAAAATGTCACTTAAATTGACTAAGCTGGATGGCAAAAAAAAAAGTTTAACCAGTACTACTATTTTATGCAACAACTTCATAAGTAAATCAGCGTTAAAATAAAGTTTTAATAAAAGAAGTCCTGTTTTATTTTGTATAAAACAATAAAAGCAGAGGCCATTGAAAAGAAAAATAAAGGCAGAAGATAAAAGAGGCATTTAAACTAATTTAGAAAGATGAACAATAACTGCATCGTATGAAATATTCCACACATGAGATCCTTTGACACCTGTGACGGAGAATGTTGCAATTCTTAAAAAGATTTTCGGTGACATCCTTGGCTTAAATAAACTCTGATCACTTCAAGTAGAGGACATGGAAATTGTTGATGAGATCGATTGATTGCTAGGGCATATCGGAGAATTTTGATACCCTAAAGTAACTTAGTATCAACTATCTATTTGTCCTCAGAGAACCAGATTATTGGATTAAACTTGTCAAGGAGGGCTTCTTAGTTATATTGTGCGAGTAAACAAGACATTTCACGAGGAATATGTACGATTATTGACATTTGATTACTGATAGTTGTTGGTGGAAATGCTTGTTGGCCTTGTAAACTTATGAGGGTTTAAGGAACGGATAGCCAAAGTGATGGGAAAAAGTAGGTCATAAATTTGTCTATTATAGATCAATCAACTTTAAATTAGATATTGAGGAAAGAGTATTTGTGGCCACCTTTATTCATTACTCTTTGTATATAAATGCTAAGTTTAATACTTTAGATAATATCTAAATTTTAATACTTCCTGTTAATTGACGTGGACAAACATTAAGCAAGTGCAACTGTTGAAAATTGTATTCATCAAATCGATTTACGAAAGTTCATTATGTAAACAGATTAGGGAGCTTCACCTGTCTCTTAGCAAAATTCCGCAGGACATCTATCGAGTAAAAATTAGGTCCACAATACCATCCTGGAGTATCTGCAGCCTCTAGATAATCACTGAACACTGAAGCCAGAAAAGCTGCATTTGCTACATACTGAAGGGGTTGAGGCCTTCCATGGTTTAATTCTATAAGGCCACCTGTAAGAGATTATGATATTGGTATACTGACATCCAGAAAATTACAAAGAAACAAGATATGTATTATTCAAACCTTTCGTTCTGTTGAAGGATGTATACATAGGTAAGTATGAGCACATGACAAGACTGGTCTGGTTATGGAACGTCCTCAATATTTCTTCATAAGGATACCCTGGACTCAGGAACAATCTCAGCCTACTGAGAAGAACCTATTGAATGTGACAGTGAAGAGATGAAAACAATTAGGTTATGTTACATGATGGAACAATTATTTATTTTCTTTGACCACGTGCATGTTTCATGGGATAGCACAAGAATAAATCTTTAGTATCCATGAATGTTATATTTTCATGTTTATTATAGGGTTATTTACACTAACTACCCCTAAGTTTTGAACACATTACATGGGTTACCCCTACTTTAAACTAATTACACTGACCACCCCTCCCTTTAGAAAAAAAAATTAAAAATAGGGGTAGTTAGTGTTATAGCTTTTCATTTTTATCTTAAAGTAGGGGTACACCGTGTAATAAACATAAAACATAGGTACGGTCAGTGTAATTAGTTTAAAAATAGGGCTACCCCGTGTAATAAGTCCAAAACTTAGGGATAGTTAGTGTAAATAATCCTTTATTATATTAGAAGAAAGAGTTCCTGCATTTATTTGTAAACTTATAGCATCCTTCAAAAATCCAATGTAACCATATAAATTTGACTCCTAGAACTTCTGTCGCACAAACATTAGAACAATATGTAGATCTGGTACAATACAGTGATTTCAATTATTTATGTTGAACAAAATGGCAATATTAGCCAGCTTGGTTGTGATGTTATGCTTATACAACTATTTGAATGGTTCAAAACATAACAAGGAGCCTATATGCATGGGGTTGTGCACTGGCATGGAAGATGAATACACAAGATAATGGTTTAGATAAATCAAGTGTGAAACTTACTTGAGCACCAATGAGCTTGTTGTCCCAGCTAAAGACACCATAATCTGGACCACCCCAGAAAGCACCGGCATGCTTGGCAATGCCTGGAGTCGTTGCCAGAGTAAGGTATGAAGCATTTCCTGTGGCATAGTACATCCATGCTCCACCCCACACAAATTCATCCCAGTAACTTGTGGAATTGTAGAAGATTGCAGCGTCGGAGCCACCAGCGCTATACCTTCCCCTCTGACTCCTACCAAACTTAAAAAGAGCTTTTGCACCATGGACTAGCTTCTCGGAGTATGTCTTGCTGTCCTTGAACACTATGGAAGCAGCAGCAAGTGCAGCGGCCATTTCTGCAGCGAGGTCAGAGCAGCTGTGGCATTCATACACTGGCCGGGGGTAAGTGATGTCTTCAGGCCTCACCCAACAGTAATGGTCGTTCGGACCCGGTCCCTTCGAGGTATCTCCTTGTCCAACCTACATTAGAAATTTGATAATTGCTTTTATCTATATGATAGTAACATCATAGAGGAGAGGAAATGAATTACAAATTTGTCTTCTTGAATTGGATTAGAGACTTCAATCATTTGATACAAGTTATGTGCTAGGAAGGACTAATTGTCTGTCAATAAAATCCTACAATTGTAACACATGGAAGATTTGCGTATTTAGCTTATCTAATCCTTTGCAGTAGGTCTCCTAGGGACCTAGTTTTGAAAACTAATTTCAATAATCATGTTTGACAAACAAAAATGGCGATAAATAACGGTTGGGTGTTTGAGACTTGGTTTGGGAAAATATGCAGTGTTTAAGTACTGATACATAATTAATTCTACCAATATGCCCTTTCAATATTACAAGCAATACGTGCAAACTGAATGAGGTTGGTTCAAAGGGAAAAGAGTAAATTTTATCTAGCAAACAAAGAAAACTAGGAAATGTCTGTTCGGATTCAATTTTCTGTTTATGGAGCCTTTTTCTACCTTTTACAAAACCATGAAAATGTTGGGTTAGTTTGTCCAAACTGAACCAAAACTAAGTCCCAAAGAAATAAAGTGCATCCTAAAAGAAAGGTTTTTAGCCTCAAAACTCTGTTTTGGGGGATGGAAATTAAGTTATAAATGGAACCATAATAGAATATTTTCCAAACCGACTTAAATTGAACTATTAAAGAACTTCCATAAACTAGGAACATGAAAAGGTCTAGACCAAACTTTAAGAGAGTCTCACATGCAGATATGGACATTTTAGGGGGGTGCACACTAGAAATCATGATAAATTAGTCTTTAGGTATTCACTTTTGACTGATGCAAGTGTCAGCAGATAAATTACAACAAAACAATAAACCTCAAAATAACATCAGATCTAGGCACTAGAATTTACCTGAGCAACAATTCTGTCGATGGTATCGGCAGAGGAATTGAAGGTCTTGAGGAAGTAATCCGTCCCCCACTTGATGATATCCTTAACATGTCCTAGCTCTCCCGCTGCCTCGTACTTTGCACTGTACTCGATAACGCTCCAGCTGAGCATTGTCATGGCGTAGGCCATGGGGAAGTTGAACTTGATGGCGTCCCCAGCATCGTAGTAGCCCCCCACCAGATTCTTCTTCACCGAGTCGTCCGATAACCCGTCTTTCATCCCCGAGTTCCCCCTCCAGCTCACGTTGTTGTGCTTACCTACCGGTCCCGCTGCAATTTTAGCATGAATCAGGTCAGATTTAAATCAGGACAAGTACGCTTATCAAGAATATCCAACCTGTTCGTTGATATTTATAAAAATTACAGAGTCCTAAATATATCTACTTTCTTGTTGGGAATATAAACACTTAAGGGCTGACTAAAGCAAAGAAAAGCAATACATATAACGATCACACACTTAGCACAGATACACAAAAATATATAGCTGGAAAAAAAAATTCCAAGCAGAGCAAAACCAGTAAGCACTGGTCACCGACAATTGTTGATAACCTGGAAAATTGTTGTTGCCACCAACCAGCATCTCCACAAATTCATCACCAGACAATTCAACTGGATCTTGACTAATGACCATTAGTGAGTTGTCCAGTCTTACCGAACAAATAAGTATATAATGTAATGAAGGGAAATGGCGGGAAAAAAAAAACATCGCATGCTTAGATCTCATAATACTTTTTTATGTGGAGATCTAAAAAAAATTGCAAGAGAGAGAGAGAGAGAGAGAGAGAGTAATTAATTACATACACTTTTGGGCGTTGAAGAACATGAGGGCCTTGCGGAGAGCCTGGGTGTAGTCGTCGAGGGGCGGCGGGGGTTTGTGTCGGTGGGGGATGGTCTTGATGATGAGCATGATGAGTCCGACCAGGAGTCCGACACCGAGGAGGGTGCCGAGCGTCCAGAGGAAGATCTTCCTGCTGACCACCACGCAGCCGAGGTCCACGTACTTCTTCTTCTTATTTCCCGCGTCGCCCGGCCCCGCCAGGAGCCAGCTCTGCTGCGTCTCGTCGAGCTGGCGCGAGAGCGCGGCCCGGTCGATGTCCTGGAGGTTGCGGCTCCGGTCGTCGTCGGTCGCCGAGTCGGCGTTCGATATCTCCAGCGCCCCTCCCCATGGATCCCTCCCGAACATGCTTGCTTACTCTCTCTCTCTCTGCTCCTTTCCTCCAACTATAATGATAAAGTCGGGAGGGGTTGCAGTGACTAGTAAGGAGGGAGAGCTAGTTGAGCACATGGGAGAGTTGGAGAGTGAGTGAGGTGGGCTTTTCCTTTCCTTTTGGAATTATTTGGTGGGTGGTTGATGTGTTTCTCTCTCTCTCTCTCTCTCTTTCTATATTTTCCAACGGATGGGTGGGTCGGTCGGTCGATGGGAGAAGGTAACTCTTCACTTCCATTGCACCGTATTATTGCTTTTAAGTAATAAGGAGTAGACAAATTATAAAGATCAAGATAATTCAAATTTTTGTAAATTTTATTTAGAATATTTTAAAATTTATTTAGGACTGCAAAATCTTTCTAAATCTTTCCAAAATTCTTCATTCTGAATTTTTACTTTCTTTTTTCAAATTTTCAAACTCCCAAATCTTAATTCTAATCCTAACCCTAACAAGGCATTTCTTCCGCGAATACTGATGTCGACGATCACAGATTTCTTCTTGGGAATGCAAATCCCCCAAGGCATTTCTTCCGCGAATATTGTACTGATTCCGAAGTCTAACATGCCGAGAAGCTGCAACGACTTCAGACCTATCAGTCTGTGTAACTTTTCACACAAGATCATCTCTAAGCTCCTCTCCGTTCGTTTAGCCGAGGTCCTCCCCCACATCATCTCGCGGGAACAATCTGGCTTCGTGAAGGGAAGGTGTATCCACGAGAATATCAGCATTGCACACGAGCTCATCGACGATATTGATTCCAAAGTCGCGGGAGGGAATGTGGCGATTAAGTTGGACATGTCTAAAGCCTATGACAGAGTCAACTGGTGTTTTCTTATGGCGATCCTTAGGCAATTCGGCTTCAGCAATATTTGGATCAACCTCATCTTCAGAAACATATCCAACTGTTGGTATTCCATTACCATTAATCGAAAGAATGGAGGCTTCTTCCGGTCCTTCAAAGGCCTAAGACAAGGAGACCCTATCTCCCCAGCCCTCTTCATCATTGCCCAAGACGCGTTGAGTAGGAGAATCTCTCATCTTCATCACCTCGGGCACATCAAGAATTATCATGGCAGAACCAACAACCTCCATATTTTCCATCTCTTCTACGCTGACGATAGCCTCATCTTCACCAATGGCGGGAGAGCTAGCATGGACTGCCTCATGCAAACTCTGGAAGAGTTCAGCGACATCTCCGGGCAGGTGATAAACAACACAAAATCTGCGTTCATAATGTCTCATAAACAGAATGTGCAAGAGCAGGCTGAGTACATATCTCACAGAACAGGCTTCTCAAGGGAGAGGCTCCCTATGAACTACCTGGGAGTCCCCCTATTCAAAGGGAGAGCCAAAATTGAGTATTTCAAAGATCTGGAAGATAGATTCAGGAAGAAGCTAACTGGTTGACGTGGCAGACTGCTGTCCTTCGGCGGGAAGATTACACTCATCAAGAGTGTTCTCACTGCTCTCCCGATCCATGCTCTATCGGTTATCAGGGTCCCCAACAAACATCTCCGTGCATTGGACCGGATCATGGCTGATTTCCTGTGGAACTCCAACGAGCATCAACGTAGGAAGTGGGTTGCTTGGCACAAAATCTGCAGACCACTGGCTGAGGGCGGGCTTGGCATTAGACCTCTCGGGCAGATTATGGAGGCTCTCCATGCGAAGAGGTGTTGGTCTTTAATCGACGGCCAGTCAGTTTGGGCCAGTTTCATGCTTCGTAAGTACGGGGACCCAACCTCGGAGGGCTACCACTCTCCCTGGTACGCCTCTCCTTTGTGGAAATCCATGATGCGCACTTTACCCACCGTGTCAGGACATTGCATTTGGCTACTTGGGAGAGGGGACACTACCATCTGGGGCTCTAACTGGAGTGGCAACGTCATCCACAGACCCTCAGATTTCAGTTCCAATCCTTCAATCCGCCAGGTGCTTCAATCCCCACTTCTTCTTGATAGGAATGGTATTTACAAGGACGTCCGGGCTCTCCTTCCACAGTCGGCCAGAGACGTTCTGCAGAAAGTGGTCTTGAGCAACACCCCAGACCGGCCTTGCTGGGACCTCTCTCCTCTAGGTGACTTCTCTACCTCTTCTTATTGGCATTTGATCAGAACTAATCATGAGTTGTCTCCTTGGAGTGCTTACTTCTGGAATAAGTTCATACCCCCAAATATCGGTGCCTTCCTTTGGAGGTTAGGCCAGGACTGCCTACCGGTTGATCTCAAACTGACTAGGATGGGTTTTGGCTTAGCTTCCAGATGTGTTTGCTGTGAGAACCCTCATCAGGAGTCTCTGAGTCACTTGTTCATATTTAGTGACTTGGCTAAGGAGGTTTGGCTTCACTTTGCAAAGGAGTATAACCTATCCACTGTATACCAATCCTTTAACCATCTAGCAGAGATATGGTTAAAGGACATTTCATTGAGACAACCCTCGGACATTTCCAGAATGTTCATCTTCGGTAGCAGCCTTTGGGAGATCTGGAAACAGAGAAATAGCATCATCTACAATGAGGGGGCTAGAAACACATACGACATCATTTGTAAAGTCTCCACAAATTTACAAATCTGTCTTACGACTCACAACTTGTCGGGGAAAGGTGCCAAGGTCCCTATCCCTAATCAGCTTCCTTTGACAAGGGGTAGTAGAACTTGGCATCCTTCGCTTTTGGGTTTAAAACTCAACATATATGGGCTCACGGCTACTTCCCAGGAGGCAGCAGGAGGAGGCATCATCAGAGATGCAGACGGGCGTGCCATCCTGGCCATCACACAGTTCTATGGCAGTGGCAACACCGTTTATCCGGAGTTTGACATTATGCTATTTGCCTTATTATTGTGCAAGTTTTACAACTTGCAGATCACGATTATCGAAGCTTCTTCAGGCTACACCATTCGGATCCTCAGAGGGGAGGCCCCAACACCTTGGAGGATTACGTACAAGCTTCGTAAGATATCATCCATCACTGAGCCTCAGACCAGTCTTTCGCTGATCCCTAAAGAAGCTAATAGTGTGGCAAAAGCTCTTGCTTCTCTGGCTTTAGCCACTCGAGAAGAAAAGATCTTTTCCCACACTTGGACGCTTCCGATAGAGATCGCACAGGCACTACACACGGAGCAGATGGGTTCTTAGTTGTTCTGCTTTTTGGTGTTTTATTTTAGGGGTTTCCCCTACCTTTTGTAGGTTGCTTTGGGCTATCTCCCAGCACCATTTGGTTCGTTTCTCCACCTTTTATATATGTTCGCAGTTTAAAAAAAAAAAAAAATTCCTAACCCTAACACCAATCCCAACCGTCGGAGGAGGAGGAGGAGGCGACGGCGGGAGACGAAGGAGGAGACGGAGGTGGAGGCACGCGCGCTGTTGTTGTTGTTGTTGTTGTTGCTCCTGCTCCCGCCGCCGCCGTCACGGACCACCCCTCCGCCGTGCGCAACCCCCGCGCCATGCACGCGTCCGTTCCGCGCACGTCCTCCCCGCGCAGCCTCCGCACCCCTCGAGCGTCCGTCCCGTACCCTGCACCTCCGCCCCGCGCCGCCCCCGCTCCCCGCCGCTCACCCTCGCACCACGCCCTTGATGCTGCTGCTTCTTCTTCTTCTTCTTTTTCTCCTTATTAGGACTGTAAACAAAATTGACAGTCATTCCAATAAGAAGGATTGTCAAATTTTTTTACAGTCATAATTATTTATGACTGTCATAAAGTTGACATTCCTTCCAATTGGAATTACTGTCAACATTGTGACCGTCCTAATAATTAGGACTGTAACAATGTTAACAGTCCTTATAATTCAAATTTTTTTACAGTCCTAATTATTTAAGACTGTCAACATTGTGACAGTCCTAGAAAAAAAAATTGCCTAAAAATTGAAGTCATTGGCTTTTATATGAGGATTTGAGCTACCCTCAAGTAAAGAAATTGGATGACAAGCTTGTAAATAAATTGAAAAAAATTTAGGCTGTGCTAAGTAATTTATTTAGGGCCTTTAGAATTTGCCTAAAAAGTATAGCCAACAACAACAACAACAGCAACAACAACAAAAAATAAAAATAAAAATCATAAAAGTTCAATTTTATTGTGTAAAAAGACACAAACTTTGAAAATTTTGTAGATACAGTTCCAATATGCTCTTTTGAATGACGTAATTTTTTTTTTGACAATTTATGACCTTCTTAAGGACGTAAATTTTTCTCCTAACTTTTTCAAAATAATTTTTTTTTAATTTACGTCCCTTTTAAGGACGTTAATTTTTCTTTTTCTTTTACCTTTGAAGAATTGTCTCCAATAAAAAAAATGTCAGCAAAAGTCTATTTTAGTTTATAAAAACAAAATTTGAAACAGAAAGACAAATTTTGTCATTAAAATTCGTGGCTAAATTTTTTTACTGAAGATAGAAAAAATATAAATAAGAAAATTACGTCCTTTAGAAGGACATAAATCATCAAACCTAAAAATACACCCTTTAATAGGGCATATATATTGGGATTGTATTTACAATTTCACTAAACTTTGTGTCTCTTACACAATAAAATCAAACTTCTATGCTTTTTATACAAATTTCTACCAAAAAAATTACCTAAGTACAAATAACTTAGAAACCAATAAGTATCATTATCATTAGAACAACCACTTGATAAAGGAGCGTTACAGTCCCATTTATGCATGATCTGATAAATTTTGTAGGAGATGGACTAAACTCCATCAAATCCATGAGCAGGTGTGTGATTTAGTGTGCGTATCGAACAAAAGGTACATCCATCTTCTCTTCAGCGTCGACTGTGATCATTCGTAGGATTCGCCACCGAGTGCACATTGTAGCGGATCGCACGATATTTGTTGTATCTCGTTGTGTCTAAAAAATAGAACCGACGAATCTTCTGCTCTCTTTTTTCTATTTCTAGTTTCTGCCTATATTCTGATTGCAAGTTTTTAGGAATAATTTTTAACTGAATATACATAAGTCTTGCTGCAAGGCACTCTATTGCCATTAAATAGTTGAAAGAAAATTTGCAATTTGTTCTAATTAATTCTAGACCAAGACACTAAAAATTTTAGGTAAGTCCAAAATTCACTTCACCTACGGACCAGATTTATTTATTTTAGCTTCTGCTTAGTTTTGTTAATTGCAAATTTAGTGTGATTTGTATAAAATATGTTTTACTATTAATCACATCAAGATTGAATATATAAATGACTGGTATAAATGGAGTGGGGGGAGATGCTTATTCTATATATACTTTGCTTGCTTGGTAGGTCAGCCAGGTTGGAGAGAGCTGGATGATGGGGGAAGGAAGCATCAGAGCAATCAGTGCATGTGACAGGAAATGGATATTGCTTGCTTCAGTCACAAGTGGGGGTGGATGATCGATGCATTGTTAATTCAATTGCATCACTATTAGTATACTTCTTAACCAATAATACATTAGTCACTAGTCTCTTTTCTTTTCAGCTTTACTCGAGCTTGACCCACCTGTCATGGAATGGAAGAAGAGAGACTGACCCACCTATCATTATTGGACCGCATTGACGACCAAGGTGTTCACTGTCGGTGCCGAGTATCAAGGCATGCATCACGCGTTGAATTTTCTCAACAACAGCATAAACAAAATCGAATTCGAGTGGTTCTTGTGGTTACTAAAAAGAGATATAAGATTCTGACTGGATGACAAAAGGTCAATGAATCGAGTCACAGAGACATATTATTTCTTTTATTTATAAATGATGAGAGTTAAAAGACACTAGGTCCAAAAACATATAATACAGTGTACACAAAAAATTTGAACGTAATATCGAATTTCGTACGTTGTGTCGAAAAGTCAAAAAAAAACAAAACAAAACAAAACAAAA
>JAYESA010000003.1:185489223-185571723 GCA_036927795.1 Iris macrosiphon | reverse complement strand
TGGTATCGAAATCTGTATCGAACCATTCCTATGAGTATCGGGATCAGCCTTATCGGCGGTTTCGGATCGGAGGGACTAGAAAAGAAACCCTCGATGTCGATATCGGTCAACATCGGTATCGGTCGGTATCAGATCGGGACATGCCAAACCATATCGGTATCGGCCGACACTGCAAACTAAGGTTAAAAATGACAATTTTCAAGTCAAGCAAAATTGGGTGCAGTCAGAAATCAAGTGGATTTCTAGCTGATTCGATTCAGGATGATTTGAGCTTGATTTGGAGGCTTATAGAAGTATTTTTTTGCCAGCCAAAATCAAGAAAAACTTGCCTAATTTCAGAATTCACTCTTTGCTTGGATGTCCCCATGCTTATTTGATAAAAGAATATGCATTGCGTATACTTTTTAAATTTAACACATACATCTTCTCTGGCTTGGTCATCTCTCTCCTCTACTGAGAACTTGGCCACACTCGGTATCGCTCTCGACTTGATCTTGTGCAAGGAGCTTGTCTCCTGAGCTTCTCTGGCTGGCCTTATAGAAAAAGCTACAGGCTACAGCCAGTGTGCCACTATCTTTGGCATAACCAATGGAAACACCATGATATATCAAACTTCTTCTCTATATCGAATGGAGTTGATCAAGAGTACAAGTTAGCAAATTTTTGCTTCATGTCACACAAAAAAAATCTGGATGATGTCAACAGGACAACCATCATCCTTGCCTCCTTGGTGGATTTGGGAGTTGTGTTGGTGACAAGCAGAGGCTAAGTTGAACACATTTGACTGGGTATATATATATATATATATATATATATATATATATATATGGACTAGACATTTGTTTCTTGGTTATAATGTATATATATACTAAAATACTTTGTTTACTTGATGTGTCAAGATGGAGTACACATTGTGCTAATTTTCAAGATTTGGGTGTGGGTAAGCTTCCTAATCATTTGCGTGCAAGTAAGCATATGCAATGTCTGCCAATTTCTCTCTCTAAGAAAGAAAAGGGAGAAGTGATGAAACAAGTCACTCTAATTATTCAAGTTTGCTTTCTCTATTCCTTGTCATTTCCATTGTTTGGTATAACATAAGTTCATCCATTGAGAAATCAAACATGATTCAAATCAGTCATCCGAATTTGAGTTTGTAAATTATGGTAAAATTAGGAGTGAAATCAGTCAAATCAGGATGAAATCAAATAAATCATGATAAAATCATGACATACAAAAATTAGGCCAAAATTATAACAATCATGCAAATCAACCTCAAGCCAGGCTACGACTACATTCTCGTTACTTTACTGATTGGGAAAACTAAATATAAGCGGCTGAAATGACAAGTACTAGGATGGACGAGCGTTTGCTAAAATGCCGCCCAAACGAGTGGGTGGGTCCAGCATGGAAGGCTAGTCAAACAGCTAGTCCATTGTGTTTGCATTGGAAGAACCGCAAACACGGTCCAGACATGCCCAAAATCAGTGTGTTAATCAAGGACATGGATACAACACATTGTATATTAGTCTATTTTGGAGTGTCTGCCAGTCTGTTTCACGTTCGATACATTGCTTTTGAAGTTAAAGACCGGGGTTGTGGAACTTATCACTACCTATTGAGGTTGAAGTTTCTTGTTGTCCCGTCAAGATATGTGGGTGTTAGGTATAAGTAAATTTCAAAGGTGTCGTTATGACACTATTAATTCTGTTTCATCAAATTACATTCTTTAAATTAACAGATGAAACTGGATGTTTGTTTAGGTGCTAGGAGGTAAAGCTCGTAGGAAGAAGTTGTTATCACCAAAGGGCATGGATGTGCGTCCAATGATGGAAGTAGTAAGAGGTGCAGCTTTCGACATTTTACAGGTCATTTTATTCAACATATGTTTCCATGTTAGTCTTTTGTAGGTCTTTGTGAATCAAACTATACAATTATCAACTTATAACTCTGATTGTATTAACATATCCCATATCTTGTTTAGGTAGCTGGTGGTTGTCCTGCTTCTTTAAGGCCGGGTCGCTGGTTGGACTTGTACAGTGGGACTGGATCGGTTGGAATTGAAGCTATAAGCCGTGGTTGTGCAGAAGTAAATTTTGAACTCTTATATATTGTTTGGAGTATTAAGCATGAATTAAAGTTGTAATGGTTATCCTAGTTGTTGGCATGATGGTGAATCTTGGCGCTTGCATCATGGAGGGCAGGTTCAAGTTTTGGAAACTACTTCTCCATAAAATGGGGTAGGCTGCATAAATCTTCATGAGAGAGAACCTTATGACACTAGACACTAAATTTGACTAGCTGTAGTTGTGGATAGTTTATTTTACCATCTCATGGTAATCAACCAAATCCTAAGTTGTGTTATATATGGACTTTTCCTTTTAAAGATTTGAGGCCATCTGCATTTCCCACCACACAAAACATTCTCAAATACACACATGGACACTCTCTGGCGTGTGTGAACTCGTAGATGAAAGTTCATCTATAGTTGCAGTCTCATTATTGCATTTGCATCAATGCAATATTAAACAAATCTGTTCCAATCCTAGCTGTGGATGCCTCCTCTGCAGAAAATCAATGCCCTTCCATTGGCCACAGAAACAACAAAGATATGGATGATAATTTTATCTTTCCTTTCAATAAATGTGTATATGTAATTCTCTCTATTTTCATGAATACTTCTAATGTTTCCATAGATGAAAGTGGTTGCCAATGAAGAGAATCCTTGAAACCGTGGCAACCTGGCAGGTTGTTGGATGACGACTGAAGATTTTGGAGTCACTAGGGTTTCTATGGGATTTTTTTTTGTTGGTTTCGATAGGAATGGATTTGCAATTGTTTGCTTATACACATGTGGTTGTAGAGTTTGAGTACGTTTTAATAATTCTTTTAATATGATCTATCTGAACCTGATTATTGTTTATCGTTCTTAGTGTGAGCAGCACGGCACGAGATTATAGCTTGACACATTTCATTGGTGATTAGATAGTGTCAACGAGCCATATAAAAGCACTTGATGTCATTCATCTAAAACGCCTGCTATGTGTTTTTGGCAAGGTTTGCAGTATCGGTATTGGACCCTTCCCCTATGAGTAGCAGGGTCGCGCTATCGGCAATATCGTTGGTTTTGGATCGGAGTATTGGAATTTTTTTTGGTATCAGAAAGTAGATAATTATTAATAAATTATTAAACATCTAAAAAACATATTTTATATATTTAAGCATAATTTTAAGTACTTTCTATGTTGTTTTTAGAAGTTTTGAAATTGAATGAAATAATAGTCACCTTTGATGCTGTGATAAATAAGTTTTTTTTTTATTTACATGCTTTTGCAACTTTACTATGTCTTTATACCCTTGTTGATTGGTCTTTTTCGTTTAATTTTCTATGCGGAATTGACTGGAAAGAGACCCCAATTATCGGTAGCAGTCGGTATCAGATCGGGACATGCCAAACCATATCGGCCTTTGCAGATAGTGCAAACTATGGTATTGTGGAACATGTTAATGTCTTACGTGTGGTTACAGTTCAGCAAGCTATTGTAGGGCTAATGGTGTTAAACTTTAAACCACTTGAATTATGGGAATTGACTCAAACGCTTGTCAAATGTGTTGAAAGTTGTGTAAGTTTATTTTATTTCCTTTTCTGCTATATGCTATGCAAATAGAGGCAGATTATTTAGGCACATTTAGACGATAAATTTAATATCAAATTTAATATTTGCATAAAATGTTGAAGACATTCGAGTATGTTAAGGACTGTACAGGAGCCATAAGAAATTGTTCAATGGGAGGATCCACATGAAGAAGTTAAACCTAAATGCTCACATAGAGGCATAGCAATGTAGGATACATTATTATACTTTTATATTGTAGAGTATTGGTCAACTCTTTTTACTTCTTGTTATGTTTTAAAGGTAAAGATATGTTCAATACGGTGTCTCTATGTCACAAACCGTTTTCTCCAGCATGTCATCTCGAAGCATCGTTGTGCCTATGTTAATATTTCATAGTTTTTGAGGAATATAAATATGATTTCCTAATTAAATATAGTATTTTGCTTCAATGCGTCTAACACAACAATTATGCAAAGAGTATTCTTATATATTCTTTGCAGAACTAAATAACGTGCAACCAATTACTGGTTATTTAAAAAAAACCCATAATAAAGTGCAACTCGGTTCTGGTTATTAACGAACATTATTTCTTCGAATTTCTTAAAAGTTGATAACAGGACATTATTACCTTTTGTTTTCCGTGAAGCACCCTACCTTAAACTATTCACACACAATACATACTTTCTCTCTTTCGATTTCTGTCTCTCTTTATAATCAGACATGTCTCCCCCACCCCTCAAAGGTTCTCTGAGTAAAAACCATTTGATGATCACTTATTCAATGAGTAGATGTAATAACTCAACAAAATCTTTGTCCAAATTATTTTTGATCTTTCTAGAGGCATATTGGGCACGGCTTCTTTGATTACAGCCACAATAACGTCACCAATATGAGCATATCGTTGATTACCGGCCCCCCATTTGGCCGTTCCTCTCTCCTTCATTGGGGTCTCCTCTTTATTTCTCTCTTCACACACTCTTTGTGTCTATCTTCTCTCTCTTCTGAATAATTTTTTTTTTTTCATGATAACTCTTATTTTAGCATTGGTTAGACTAGGATTTTAATAGCTTAGCATAGTAGCTTCAAATTATTTTTTGAAAAGCAGTTTCAAAAGCTTTTATGAAACAACAATTAATAATCAAAATTTAAAAAGTTAGTATAATTTGTATGCATCTTTTAAAAATAGCTGGGAGACTCCTTTTCAAAATATGCTTATGTACCTTTTCTTTTGAAAAGCATGAACAATTCAAAAATCAAATCAAGACATCACTCTTTAGTGGACTACTTCTATGTTCTCTATAAAGTTTAAAGTCAAATCAAGATACATCACTTTTTCTTGGATTACTTCTATGTTCTCTATAAAGTTTAAAGTGAGGTTTGCATTATCAGAACATTCCTATGAGTATCGGGATTAAAGGTATCGACAATATCGACAGTTTCATATCGGAGTATTAAATTTTTTGGTATCGAAAAACAAAGAATTATTAATATCTCAGAAAGTGTATTTTATACATTTAGATATAATTTTAAGTATTTACATGGTTGTTTCTTAGGAATTTTAAAATTGGATAAAATAGTAGTCATCCTTATCAATTGGTTTACATGCGATATGCAACTTTTCTTCTTTTACATGCTTTTATAACCTTACTATATTTTTTACATCCTTGCTGATTGGTCTTTTTCAATCAATTTTCTTTGCCGAATTGATCGGAAAAGAGACCCCCAATGTCGGTATCAGTTAGTATCGGTTGGTATCGGATTGGGACATGCCAAACCTTATTGTTATCGACTGTATCGGATCGGTATCTGTCGATACTGCAAATTGTGGTTTAAAGTCAAATCAAGACATCACATACAGTCACCATCTAATCAAGATGCATCACATTCTCTATTAACTGCTGGACATTTGTTTAGGTTTTTATTTGATAAAAGAAATTGATTAATGAGTGACTAATTGACTGCAGTAGGCTACTTTAGACGATATAGCCTGATCGGCTGATCGGTTCTCATACTTTGATGCACTCAAGCACAACACTTAAATAATGTGTATACGTGTGTGAAATTCCGTTGTCACATTGTCAACTTTATAGGAATTGACATAGAGTTGTGTTTATATGCATCCAAGGTCGAGGACTGGCAAGGTTCTACGATCTAAAGTAACATGCTACAACCAGTCTTCTCAAATTTTTTTTTTTCTAAAACAAAATTTGAACCATTGTCCACATGTTAAAAACAAGGTTCGCAATATCATAAACGATGTCGGGCCCTTCCTAGTAGTACCGGGTTCGACGTAGTATCGATGACGGTTTCACATCAGAGTATCATATATGTTGGTACCGGAAAGCAAATAATTATTAAAATTTTAGATTTTTTTTTAATACATTTAGGCATAATGTTAAGTATGTTCTATGTTGTTTCTTAGTAGTCTTGAAATTGATGAAATAATAGTCACTCTTGCTAATTAGTTTACCTACGATAAATAAGTTTTCTGTATTTACTTGCTTTAACAATCTTACTATACTATTACATCCTTGTTAATTGGTCTTTTTCGTTCAATTTTCTGTCGTATTGACCGGAAAAAAGACCTACGTCGGTATCGGTCAATATCGGTAGCCACTCTTCTCAAAGGCGGTCTAGGCGGTTGACTAGGCGCCTGGTGCCCGTCCGATGTCCGCCTAGCCGTCCGCCTAGTCCCTTCGACGTCCGACTATGCATGTTCTGGGGTTCTATGGACTCTTTCTACAATTTTTAGTAGGTTTTTTTTAGATTTTTTTTATTTTTGAACTGCCTAGAACTAGGCGGCCGCCTAGGCGGTGGGTGCCCGCCCGACTAGCGTCTAGCGCTTTTCACAACCTTGTCGGTAGCGCTCCGTATCGGATCGGGACATGCCAAACCGTATCGCTATCGGACAAAACTGCAAACTATTGTCAAAAGTGAGTGGAATGTGTCTTGATTTTACTTTAGAATTCACTGTTAAGAGAGTAGAGAGTGGTCAAGGAGAGTGTGATTTGACTTCTGGATTGCTGGTTCTTTTAAAAAAGGACCCCGAACGGAAAAATGAATTATTTAGGAAAAATGGAAGTAGAAGGAAAGTATGATGAGAGAGAGACATCCTAACGGAGGAAAAAGGAGAGAGAGAGAGAGGGAGAGAGAGAGAGTCACAAAAACAAAAAAAATAGTAATACTCGGTTATTAACTTCTCACGAAACTCAAAGAAGGAATACTGTCCGATTAATAATACTTTATTTTTTCACCAGAATAACCACTAACCGGTTGTGCATGTTGTTCAATGTAGTTTTGCAAAGAATATTCTTTGCAGAAATGTTGTGTTGGACACATTGAAGCAAAATACATTGGTATGTCCCTGTGTCCCTGTCATATATGAGTCCTGTGCCTGTGGTTGTACTCATAGCTGAGTTAAAAGGGCATTCTGGTTTAAGAAGATTGACCCGACTTTCCGGAGTTATGGTATCTGATTTGCATATGAATTCTTTGTTGTATGCTTCCTTACCTGCCATACTACTCAAGTAAGCTATCCTCATGTCTGAAGTTAGCCAAATGGTCTTCTTCATGACCTACTTTGCACCAGTGCACTTATTGATTTGGTGAATTGGCTGACAGGGATCCCTGTTCAACATCTGACAGTCTTCTTGTATGCTGTATTTCAATTTTTCATTGTTCTCAACTTCTCAATTAAACGTCATCATTGGATGTAGACTTGAGTCGCCTATAATGCACAAAACATACCAGGACCTATCTTTTTCCGAAAAAAAACTTAAACGTGGTATCATGATACGCTACGATGAATTATTAACAGAACATTTTCTAGACCATATGAGAAATGAAGATACAAATGTTGTGTCATTTAGTTCTAATAGTTATATTTGAGATCCTCAGGTTAACTTTAATTGTAAACTTTACGTGCAGTCCAGATATCTGTACAGCAGATTTTTTATACACAAGCAAGTTGTCCTGCTTTACCTAAAAGTTAGGGAATGCTACATACTGTGTCAAACATTACGTTCCTCACGAAATCATCACCTTAAATCTAATAGATGATGGTGATATTAAACATGACTTGATTGCTACTAAAGATGCCAAAAATCTGAAGATCTCCATACATTTTTACTGTTAAATTTCTAAAGTGTTATTAAAGTAATTATGATGTATTTATTTTTATGTCCTACCTAAACTTTACTCCATTATGCATTCCTTTCAGGCACATTTTGTTGAAATGGACCCTTGGGTTGTTTCTGAAGTTCTGAAGCCCAATTTGGAATGGACTGGATTTCTTGATTATTCAGTGATACACACGATCCGTGTTGAGAGTTTCTTGGAACAAGCTGGAAAATCTCTAGGTATCCATGCTTCTTGATGCATGATATCACATTAGTATTCTGTGATAAGTTAATACTTAAGCATCCAGTCATCCTTCTGCAAATCTGGGTTGTGTACAATCGAAGAAGTGTGTAGCTTGCAACAGATTCTGTACCACCCTCAACACTGTCTATTCACTTGCATGCTTCCTGTTAAAGGAAAATTTAAACTGTGAAGTTTATATATTTAAGCTATCATAATTATTTTTGGAACACTATTTTAAGTCAGAGAAAGGCGATTCACGATATTTTGCAATCAGACTTGTCCTTGTTTTTGGATCATTGAGCACTTAATATTAATTACTAGGGGGCTAAATGGCAGTGCTTGGTGCCTAGTTATAGTCTGACCTTTAGAGTTTAAACCTTATTAGTTAAGATTGCCATAGAAAGGTTAAATAGTGAGGTCCAACTTTAGTGCAGAAGGTTATTACACTAACTGCCAAACCATGATGCCCAATACTTTTATGGGTGGTTGGATTGGATATATAACTACTTGAACCACATACCAGAGCAGGGTTAGTGTCTCAGAATGGTTAAAGCAACTGGATTTTGTTTTACTACTACACCTCAGGCTCAATGTCCACAACGGTTCACTCTTTATATTTGGGTCATCTTACCTATCCTCTGTAGCCTTTTGCTCTCTTCTGACCCAGTGCAGCCTCTCCAGTTTTAGTATTATCTAGTTCACTGCTTCTAAGATTCAAACAACGGGACTTTAGGATGGATTTAATACACCTTAAATATCCCCAGAACAAAAGCTTAATATTTATGGTTGATTTGGTTGGACACATCATATATATGTTTGTCTGATATTGCAAGTAGGTCCATGGACATATCGGCTTAGCTAACTGGATCATGACAGTTCAATGTTATTAAGAAGTACTATATGCAACGGAGCCAACAGATGCACAAGTTAGGAATAACAGGATATTATTTAAAAGAACTTCTACAACTAGGAAGAGTCCTAAAAGAATTTGGATTGCGGTTGTAAAAATGGTATTTGCTAATATTAGAGAAAAAAAAGGTCCATTAACATATCAGAATGCAAGATAAGGATTCAAATAGCTGAACTCAAAATTTGGGGATAAAGACTGTTTTTGTTGTTGACCTAGATGCTAGTGGAAGCACTCTTTTCAAACGTACTATATAAATAATTATATATTACGATTTAACAATGGCTTAATGTTCTTCTTTTCCTAATTTATACTAGCACAGAGTTGGAGTGATATAATGATCATGGACTAGCTATTTGGAATGTAATTGGGCAGCTAGAGGATATGGAACGAGTGTTCTTGAAGCTTCCTTGAATTTATTTTGTCTTTCACTTGTTAAAGGCCCAAAGTGAGATTTTGTTGAAACAATGACAAGTGAGTGATACGTGTGATTGACTTGGACGGCTTTAGACTTATCCAGTCTTGTGGACTCTTTATAGTTTCACTTTGCTTTATAGTGGCTATGCATCTTCTATTTGGCAGGAGATGTGCATTTTGTTGATTTGTTAATTTACAGTTTTGTAGATCATGTTAAATCCTTGATTTATAGTTCCCTTATTTTTTGGTGATAATCTCTCTTACTCACTACATTAGCACCACCTCAAATATACTCTTTTTACTTTGTTCTCGCATTCACTATAATATGTACATTGGTTTACTATGTGAGGCACATATTATATTTACTAGTGTTACTATGTTTCATTTCTTTTTTATGTCTCTTCTTTATTCTGGATTTATGAAGGAAATTAGTCTGATGTAGGTAAGGACAAGTCATTTGATTATGTAAGTGTTACTCCACCCTATACCGCAGTCGATTATACTATACTAATGGAGCAATTAGGAAACTCACCTTTGATTGGAGAAGATTGCTTCATTGTGAGTTACATATTTTTGACCTTTTTTTGCAAGAAACATTTATTTTTTGTTTAATCAATAATCATGAGCTGATTCTCTATTTTGTCTCTCTAGCTTGTGGAGTATGCTCTGAAAACTCCAATGGCGGATTCCTGCGGCCATCTCATTAAGGTGCTTTTCGACAAACTTAGTTGATCTTTCTATTATTATCCCAAGCTTTTGTTGGATGGAAAAAATGTGTAAGTGCTAAAATAGAAAACAGTATTGTTATTCTCCTGTAGATAAACACCTGAATATAGTTATTTATGTATGCTTTCTATGAGAACTAGTGCAATATAAATGTAAATAAAACTGAAATTTATAGTTGTGTACTGTTGTTATTGGTTTTACAACGTCATAGAAGCTTCATTACAAAAACAACAAAGCCTTTATCCAATTTTATAGAATCTTCATTCATCATATATCATTCCAGTAGTTTATGCAACACTGATGTTCCATAAAAGCTGATTCCAGTTAACTACTAAGAGGCTCCTAAATTTGCTTCTTGCTACTAGTGCTGTTGTCGAGGTTTACGTTACTATCATTAGTGGCTAATTACATGAAGTTGTTGACCTGAAAGCATAAAGTTAAAATATAACGGGAGCAGTGAGATTGGTATCTGATTATGTATAGTTTTTGACCAGAGGTAGACACCCTACTAACTGGAGAAAACAGCTAATGGATTCTGGTTAAGTGATGAGAATAAAATGTAAAGGGGGTGTTTTTTTTTTTTTTTTTTGTGGGGGTTGTAGTTGTAGAATATTATTTCTGCCACACTTCAATCTAAAAACAGTACCAAACTAGTTATGAACACCCCCCCCCCCCCCCCCCCCCCCCTCTCCCAACTGATGGTTTTACTTTTCTTCTTTGGACATACATAATATTTTGTACTTGAAGAATTTACCACAATAGTGTGAGAATAGTGGCATCTATTATTTTCTTTTTTTAGTTTGTAGTCAGAAAATGTTGGAAAAGTTTTATTCAAACCCTTGGTAAACAAAAGCCTACATGATAGTTAAGTTACATGCTGTATCTGGCACTTAACCGACGGAATTAACGAGAATTAGAAGCATGGTTTGTCATATCTGAAATCCTCTTTCAACTTTATTGCACATGCACATACTATTATACAGTTGTCTGTTACACTATCTAAATTTCCTTATATCTTATTCTCTTTTAATAAATTACCCTGCTTTTGAACCTGAACCCTTCTAGTGTTCACAAGACAACTACATTTTTCTCATTTCTTTGTTTCTGTCACCAGTTATAATTTACACGATCTTGGTGGCCTCATGTAAGCTCTCTGTAGTATTTCCAGTTTTATCAGTTTACCTGCTTGATTTTTTAGTCTTTTGGGTCTACTGTTATTTCCCAACAATTTAAAGAATCAGTGTGAAATTAAAAACTAACCTGGTTAAAATATTTTAACAAACAGTAAGGTTTTCTGTGACTTATTGAAGTTATATTTAAAAAAATTCAGATGCTCCATAATTATTAGGAATACTCTGTACCATTCACCCCTGCACACACGTGCGCACAGACACGCGCACACACAACACAAACAGTCAAATGAACACTACCAAGTATCACTCAATTATCGGTAAGTTATAAAAGCGTGCCTAGGCATGCGCGTAGACGAGAAGCTCAACATTGAGGGACGTTGCGCCTTGCTTCAGCCAGGCACGTGGCTGGCCTTTGCTGTGAACAAGTATGACCTTATACAAGGACCAAATAGCATCAGCAATCCTCCACGGATCAAGTGCTACTCAAGTTCCTTGTTTTGTCACAAAAATACGACCTTGAGCAGAGCAACACAACATGGTTTGAAGATCAAGAGCCCCAAGTCTTCTTCATA
Source organism: Iris macrosiphon (assembly GCA_036927795.1). NCBI lineage: Eukaryota > Viridiplantae > Streptophyta > Magnoliopsida > Asparagales > Iridaceae > Iris > Iris macrosiphon. The sequence goes on along the minus strand of JAYESA010000003.1, from coordinate 185,559,992 downwards.
ATATACATGTGCCTCGTTTTGCTAAGGTGCGAACTTGTGCATAGGCCCTGTAGAACCTTGGCGCTTAATTGTGGTTTTCACTTCTGACAACTATTTATCAGATGATTATAGTAGGGACCACATTAGTACTATAAGATGTTTTAACATTTGAGTGTCAATTTAGAGGGAAATAAAAGAAACTATATACTAATATGAAAATATATCAAATTATATTATTCAAATTTATTGCCACATGTTGTTCTGTTAGTGGGTAGTGTAGTGGGTCTTGTAAACAAATTTGACTACAAAATAAATAATATTAAATCTTATCTATTGTAGTTTAAGTGAAAAACTTATTCCAAGAACTAAACTAGAGAAAATGTTAGTTGGTGTCGCTTGACTCACTTCCTTCCATCTCCACCATGTTTCCCTTGCCCTACATGCAAATTCACCAACCATCGACTCCCTTGCACCCCAAAACTTATGTTTTATCCATTCTCTCCCTTTCCTATCTCCCTCTCCCTCTCCCTCTCCCTCTCCCTCTCCCTCTCCTGTCTCATGCTCGCTCTCTGATGGTGGGTAATAATGGCCTTTTAGTTGTGATAGCTAGCTTCCAGCAGGCTGTCTTCCCCCTTCAGCAGACAAGTATGGGATCTGGAGTATCACTTGTCACACTTCTTGCTAAGCTAACTTACACTCTAGACCTGTATCGATGGCAGTAGTAAAGATATACTGGATTAAATTTTTTCTTTGCCAAACTCCAAAGTAGGTCTGGAATAAGAAGTGGGCTTTGTCCTATTTCATTCAACTAGTATGATTATCTCAAGCATAGCTCCTCAAAGAAAAGTGCATTTCATACATTAAAGTTCAAATTCTCGTCATTGTTCTTCAAGTTCACTCTTCACTCTGTACACATGTTTGAAATTTTGATGTCTTGTCTGCTGCAGTATGAAATTATTAGATTCTTTCATCAGCACCATCTGTCTTTAAACTATTCAAACAGATGTTCATTTTGATCGTAAAATCAGTTTATGATCTCAATTCAAACTTACCATCTAGGTTTTTCATAGGCCTACCAAGGGGACTGCATATAATCATCTTGTACCACATTTCTGTAAGGATGTAATTCTCAAAGGTTTAACAAAAGTTTATCCATGTCAAGAGTAAAGGTCAGACAAAAATAAGAAAATTTACTTCTCATTTGAGTTCCTTCAGGTTTGTTTCATGGCAAATAATTCTTTTTTTTACATTATTGTCCATAGACTCCTGGCATGTTCTTCACTGTAATCTTAGGTTTTAATGGAGTGTTTGCATACCTCATGAGAGCTACCACCTTCGTTTTCCGTTGGATTTCCATTGGTCAGATTTCAGCATGGGCGTATTACTAGCTAGTTGCACGTGGACTCGATCTTTATGGTGGACCTTGTTATCTTAAGAAAATTAATCTGTTGTTTTCTTGGACACTGTTGGTTACTTTTGCCACATCAATACAAAAAGAATTCTGTCCTGGATATCTTGTACAGATTCATCATCTCGTGTCCCCATCTCGGTCTGCATTAAATCTTGCTACTATCACAACAATATTGGTATTGATCTGTCTGGCTATCTATTTTCACCATATATCAGCTAAAGATCATGATTTGGTTGAGAAACAACTCAGGTGATTCTCACTGCAAGCTTCAATCCAAGGATCACCATGCTTTTAATTCGAAGGTTTAAGAATTAAGATAGAAACAAAATGTCAGTGATCATGTCAGAGAAATTTCTTTCGCATAAGAGAGCTGTTAAAATAATATAATGTGGAAAAGAAATCAAAACCCAATAAATAAATTGTTTTTAACTTGTCTGCTTAGCTTTCATCTTTTTGCTCCTCTTCGGCCTGCCTTGTAAATAGGAAACATCGAGTATATAGCCATCTCAAATTGCCTAGTCATCTGATGTTCACATTGAACATGGGAAAGTGGGAAGAACTATTCTTAGTTCCTAAAAAATCGCTGGAAAGAAAATCTTCTTCAGTACCTTGAGTTGGTGAAAGACATGCTAGCGTGGAAGAAAAATATCATGTCACAAAAGTTCCACCTTGCTTTTTTGTCCTCTCTCTTTCTTTTTTAAGAGTATCCCATACAATGTCAAAGGTTATTTCTGCTTTACTTTCTACCTCGGATTTTCCATCAGAAAATGGGCATACATTTCAGAAAAAATATTCTTTCCGACTCCAACATGATTACCTGGAAACTTATGTTCATCAAATAATTTTGTTAGAACTTCATATAAACACAAAGTGCCTTTAAATGTATATGTAAAACAAAGTATTTATTGATACTTCTGATTTATGAAACAGAAATTCATCTTCTTAGTTGAGAATGTTTGAAAGAATTCCTTGATGCCTTGAAACAATTGATTTAGACTTGGTCTGAGATTTTTGAATCAACTGATTTAGTAGTTATATGGCATAATTCATTCACAGACTTTTAATGTTTCATCAACGATGGTACTCAATGCTTGTGTACTATTCACAGGTAGCTGATAGGCGGTTTGGCAGGACCAACTTGGTAGTTTATGGACCCACATGGGCACAGAAAAAGAAGAGAAAATCAGAAAGGTCTGTAGTGGTGCCGCCCTTAGATCGAGCCTCCGACTAGAAGTAGTCAGAGAGGGGTAGAATGTGGCATTGTTAATGCCTTTTGGTAGATGATAAGCACTTGGCTTGTGCTCTCGGAAGCAGATTTTGCAGAGAAGAATTGTAAGCTAGCAGTTTTGCAGTGAGATTGTGGCAGCTAAATTTTGAACTGGAATGTGTGTTTAACTCTGATGTATCTCTCTCTTCTTGTTAGGACACCCCAGATTCATCAAAGCTTCTATTACCTCTTCTAACTCTTTAATATCTTTGTTCTGTAAGGAATCATCACAGCTTCTAGATCTATAATGCTCTTGTAACATACTGGAGATTTCATTTACATATGAATTATATATTTTTCATTTAATCTGTAGCATGTGATGGGAAAACATCTATGTTCAGTGTTGTAGAGATCATTTCAGCTGTGTTCTTTGCAGATATTTGTTAGTTTAGAAGAGAAAATATAATATGTATTGGAATGTGTGCTACCATGAAGTATATATGCCAATGGCTAGCGGTAGGATTACAGCCTATCCGATGTGGATACATTTGTTTTTAACCACCACCACCACCACCACCCATCTCAAATTCATGATGGTAGAACAATGAGGTTCACAAGATAAGTACAATTGAAAAAGAACTACAAATGACAATTGATTCTCCCCCTCCCTTTACCAAATTCACTAGGATCAACTATCGAGAGTTTGTTCGGTAGGAAGGGTGTATCTCGACTCAATAGACCTATGTGAAGAAGTCTATAGAGCATTTGAGAGAACCATACGTAGTGAGGCGGTCCCGAGAAGATACTGATGTCTAATATAATGACAATCAACTTATGTGTCATGAAATATAACATTACAGACAATATGAACAACATTAGTATTGTCACAATAACATTTAAGGCCCTTATTAGCAATATGCCAACAAAGCCATGTGATCTCACTACTACTAGTAGTAGTAGCCATAGCCTCATAGTCATGATCGACATTATATTTGGAAACAACATCAAATCACATTCACTACCGATGGAACTTCCTATCAGAACTTCCACGGAATCAAAGAATCACCAAGAAACACATAGAACTCAGTTGTGGATCTTCGATCAACATCAAAATGAGAACAAAAATCCAACGTATGAAGTAGCTGAAAAAACAATGATCTAATGCTGATGTGCCATATAGGGCAAAGAAACCACAATATAGTGTGTAGTACGGGCCAAAAAAAAAAAAAAAACAATCTATCCGACAACATGAGAAATAACAGGACAACTGTTAATGAGATAAACCAACAGGCTAACTAATTGTTTGTATTAAGACGGATCCATAAGACTCCACCATTAGAACGCATCTTGAGATTCGACCCATGAGGCTTAGACGTTGTGCGAGTATCAATAAGTTCTACTCTATAAAGTATCTCACCAATAAACTTATGTTGTGAGAGAAGATATCCGTGATAAGAACGCACAACCTTCAAACCAAGAAAGCAACAGAGAGGAACAAGATCCTTCATCTCAAGCTATGTATGCAAGTGTTGCTAGATTTGTATAATGTGTGCAGAATCACCAGCAATAATAATCATATCTTTAGCATCATCGACATAGAGCAGAAGTAATGTTCCAGAAGGGTGTGCTGATCGAGCAGGATCATAGAACTCAGAGAGAATCCAACATAAGTATCAGTAGTAATCTAGAAAACCATACCCGAGGTGCCTACTTAAAGACAAATAAGACCTTGCGAAAATGACAGACCTGACCAACAAAATGAGACAAATGGGGCGGAGTCACGTAGACATACTCAGATAAATCACCATAAAAAAAATACATTCTTCACATTCATCTGAAACATTGGCCAAACACAGACATGAGCAACAACAGCAACAGCCACAAAGAGTCGCAGAGACAAACTTGAGCAGCCACCATCAAAATTGAAACTTGACAACAGCAGCCACAAACTGTATGGGTGGCCCAGATGGAACCATCTAGTGGAAACTCTTTCATCGTACACTACATAATAATTTCACATGCTGAGAAAAACATAAATTTAAACGGCGTAAAAAATACGAAGCCTTCAAGTGAGTGAATGAACAAAACTTTGTCATTACATTTTCCAGTATCCCTATACACATCTCATGTATCAAAGCGGATAAACAATCATTTCTACCTAATGTAAACCTGCGGGGAAAAAATATAAGCTGCGCTAGAGCTATAACACATCTAGTTAATTATACACTCAGCTCGTGAATTCAATGAGCAAAGAATTTACATGGAAAATTAAACAAGAAAAGAGGGGAAGAAGGAAAATCAACTTTTGGGTGTTTTAGACCTCATACTGGCTCTACGAACCACATCCCAAGCCTTTTGTGGTGCCAAAACACCTTGCTGAGATGCAAAGAATGACTCGTAACCTGGTGAATCAAAAGCGAAACCGGTGTGTTTTGATGTCTCCCTGGGAAGCTGGGCAATAGCATAGCTCCTGGCCTCATCTGGTGTTAGAGGATTACTACTGATCTCCAGTAAGTCCGTCCGAGTGATTTCATCAGGCTCGTGTCCGTGAATCTCTTGAACAATTTGGTAGTCATACGGAAAAATAAATCTCTGAATCCTGAGAACCAGTAATATTCAACGGATAGCAAAATTGAGACCCTTAAAGGATATAAATAAATTAAATAAAAAATAGAAAAAGGAACTTAGAGAGAGGGTTGTTTCAGTTTACTCTTCTTTCACATCTGAAACAATAGAATTTGTTTCCACTAGCAAGTAGAAACTTATTCATAGTAGTCTCAACAAATTACTAGAATGGAATGTACACACAAATAGCGAGGAAGATAAATGCAAAATGCATTACTTCGCCACTGTGTATGCATATTAGAGAACTTCACACAACAAAGTAATAAGGCTACACAAACCCAGCTATATAAAGTTTTTGCTTCAGGACAATTTCGAAGTCCAAAACCCTACTAATATTAGAGTGTTGATCTTCACGAAAAAAGATAAAAAGTTCCAAAGTCTTACCCTTGGTAAAGAAAGTCAGGGAGGAGTGCAGTGATGGGAATGAGCAGGAGAGACAGATAGAAATATAATGTGCTCATCAGCACATAAATAACAAAGAAGATGTTGTCCTGAAAAATAGACAAGAGCCAAGTAAGATGAATGCATATGTAAGCACATAAAAAATACATCTGCAAGGAACTCACTTGTCTATCATCATTAATCAATATGGCCGAGTACACAAAGATGAACAGAAACCATGCTACGATACTTCCAAAAATACTTATATAGTGCCACCTTGTAATTGAATTACATGCCATAAGGAGGCGCAAGTTGACAGTCACCACAACACAAGTGAAGGCCATTGTGCTAACATCCCACTGGCCAAATGTCTTCCCTGATGGGCTGCTACCGTTCTGACTGCCAGTAACAATGAAGTAATATAGGACTAATGACTGATAGAAAGAAAAGACTGCCCACACTAGAACAACTCTCCACTTAAAGAACATATTCCTGATTCCTTCCTTGTAAAGCTCTGGGTACCTTTTTGATAGAGAGGCACTAACATCCTGATAAAACGTAATTTGCATATGTGAAGAATCAGTTAATACCAATGGGAAGGACTCCGTGGAGACTAAGCCACTAATCCATCCTATAACAGTTCATAGACATAACTAAGAAAAGGTAAAATATGAGATACCTTGTCAAACAATCCAACAATAATCACAGGAAGTGCTGTAAAAATGACATTATATAATGACTGGAACCAGTCATCATAGAATCTCTGACCAGAAAAGCCAGTTTGGAAGGTGAACCAAAACTGGGTCAACGTAAAAGTAAGATTCTTGTAGAAAAAGTAAATAACCACCTGCAAAACCAAGACTCAAAAGTAAGTATACCTCCAATCATAAGAATCATAACTAACTGAGATATTAAGGAGACCAAGGAAAGCAACCTTGCATATTCTGAGATATGACCACCGACCATGTACAAGAAGTAATTCAGTAAGGAAGCGGAATTGGGCAATTGCAAAATCACTAGCCATTACAGCTTGCATTCCTTCCAGCCCACTTATGCCAACACCTACATGAGCAGCTTGGATCATGCTCACATCATTTGCACCATCACCAATACTTAGTGTGATCTTCCGAGCACCTTTCTTTACCAGGCTGGTAACCTTCACAAAATATTTTTTTTAAAAGGCTAGAAATAAAGTGATTGCTAACGGCATAACTTCAACTTATGGCAGTGTATCATGACATAAAGGAGGAAAAAAAACATGACAATTGTAGGAGAAAACAAAATAATGCTTGAAAAATATGGATTAAAAATGAAAGTTTTGTCATAATTTTTCTCAATTTAAGTACACAAATTTATCTCCCCCCTCCTTTAATGAATTAACTATATTACCTTTCCATTGGCACCCATTTTCAGTTCTAGCAGACAAGTAATGTGTTTCTAAATCTCTCATTATAGATGTCGGCCGATAGTCATTTTCACAAGGAAAATGACACATACCAGCACCATACGTCAATTATATCATTTAAGAGGATATCGACAGAGATATATTAGGTTGAGACCGATACGTCGGACGACAAGCAATAACTTAGTCGATATATCTAAAAAGTGGGTTTTGTTTTTTTAACTTTTAAATAACGGTGCCCAATCCACCCTCAATGTAGAGTTGTTCTAGAGTGACATGTCAAGGAATCTTGAATTTATCGTCTAATGAGTAACAAGACTAAGAATGTGAATGAATATACATGGTATTACCTTAATTAGGAGATTAAAATTACTTGATACAAGAGTTTACTCTTAGTAGTTTTTTTTTTAATTATTTGGACTTAAATTGTTATCGCGGTATGTTCCTCGTTAGTTCGTTTTAGGACATTTAGTATAGTTAAAAAGAAAACCCAAACTGACATATATATATATATATATATATATATATATATATATATATAAGAAGGTAATTTTTATTACAAACTCCACAACCCTGGCCCGAAGGCCCGCACCCGCACACGATCCGCCTGGCCCGTGCCCTGCGCCCTTCCCGCCTGGCCAGCACTCGCACCGTTGGCACCAATTAATTCCCCACTGAAAATTAATTGCTTCTTCCGTGGCTCGAACCCACAACCACCATGGAGGATGCCTCACACCTTAGCCACTTGAGCTAAAGGTAATTTGATATATATATATATATATATATATATATATATATATATATGAAAATGATCTAAAATCAGCCGGATGGTTTCATATTATGGAACCAACATATGTTACAACCGTTGGATTTGGATTGCAACGTTGAGATTAAAAGGTGAGAGTATCTACTTAAAAGATACATGTGTAATCTCAACCTTGCAATCCAAATCCAACGGTTATAACATAGGTTGGTTCCACAATATGAAACCACCTGGTTGGTTTTTGAGCATTATATATATATATATATATATATATATATATATATATATATATATATTGTTGTATCTTGGTTTCCTAAATTGTTATCATTGGACATGCCCTTTTATGCATGCAACATAGCAGGCACATGACCACTTCAGGAAAGCTTGTCCTTGAAGAGAATTTCCTTGATAATGATTTTTCTAATAAAAGGGGAAAAAAGTTACTTTTCTAACATACATTAGCACTGCCCGGTGTAGCATAAAATGAAATTGAATAATATGGGGTATCTATCTGGAGGAAGAGTGAAAATTGGAGGTAGTTTATGTAGTTTAGACACGATGTAATGGAAATATACCATGCTACCTTTAAGTTCTTTGAATGATCTAGAGATATGAAATGACATAAACTGGAAGGAATAATCCAATGGGCTGCTTGTATGGCTGGTGTGGCAACAAAAAAATACCCAATTTATATACATATCCTGAAGACCACTTACATTTGTTACAGTGATTAGAAGGTTCTTATAAGATTGCACGCATTATGAAATGTTTGATTAAGATTACCTGTGCCTTTTGTAATGGAGAGACACGACAGCAAATTACTGAACTGCAATTCAGGCTTAGATTGAGCAGATTCACACGTAAATTTGGTTCCAAGGCATACATCAAACATTTCCCATCAATTATAAGAGCCAGTTTGGGATTGAGTGCACTAAACAAGTGCTGCTGTGCCTCCTCAAGACATCGATTCAGATCTCGTTTCACAGAGTCTCTCATACAACAAGCGATCTCCGCGGGATCACCCTGAAAGTAAATTGTAGTATAAATAAGCAAATATTTGGAAGGAAGAGGTGCGACGCACATGATTGCTAAAAAGAACAATATTGCAATACTAAAGACAAAGGAAGATGACTTGCAACACAAGATTTGGAGGAATAGAGAGGGAAAGGGAAGAAAGCATAATTAAGATCTCAGAAAGTAATGTATAAGTTTGCAATACAATTAATAGTAGTTTGTTACATAGTTTCAGAGAATCACTTTGGAAGAGCAACTAGGAAGAGAATCTACATATGCATCCGGATGAATTAATAATGGAATGTTATATTTCTAGTTTCTGTAGATGTTGCTATGTTGGTGTTGGGTAATTGCAATGGACTTAGTTACACGTTGATGTGTCCACTAGAGAGGTTTCAATATTTGTTGTATTGTTAGCTTTTCTTACCCTGTCCTCGACTTCTCTAATTTCATCAGTTTCTGAACTGATGACAAATTGCTTCATGTCATTGTTGATCAAGTTGCAGGCTGCATAGAGAGAGAGTCTCATAAGTCGCTAAATTTGACAAGGGAATTATATAAACATAAGAGAATACTATATGCATAATAGTAGCAAGTAAAAGACCTTAGATGACAAGATTATTACACTAATCTGTAGAGCTAAATAACAATGCAAAAGCTAAACAATAAACTATAAATAGCAATTGACATTACCATAGCCTATATTTATTGCCGTTTCCATCTTATCACCCGTTAACATCCAAATCTTTATTCCAGCTCTGGAAAGAGTTTCTATACAAGATGGCACTCCATCTTGAAGTTTATCTTCAATGGCCGTGCACCCAAGTAGAACAAGATCCTTCTCAATCAACTCTGCTACCTGTACTTTGTACAAATAAATAAATTATGAAGCAAGGAAAAGAGTAATGGTATTGAACAGCCTGTACAATATTAACATCAAGATGTGCTCATAATTATGGCTTTATGACCATCAATATGGAATGTTCTGCTGCTTTTTCTTCAAATATAGATAAAGCTACATTTCACAAATTCAAGAAAAAAACAATATCGTAGTCCGTAGTAATGCCACCAAGTTCCTATCTAGGAATGATTAGGTTCACTATTTAGAATAAATGATTGGGTTATCAGGAAACTCCCCTAAGGATCACACGTTTACCAGGTTAAACACCCTTTTTAACATTATTTTCTTATCTTTTAAACCCCTCACTGTCAAATATTCAATGTAACATTTTAAAGATGACCACAATACCCCCCCGTGTAATAAAATCTCTAAAACAAATAAATTCAATAATATAAAGAAAAGGTCTACTCGCTAACTCATCCTCCACCCATTCCCACCACCCAAACACCACATGCACAGTCATCAGGCTGTTGTTCGAGTAACATCTATTGCATGTCATCCTTCCTATCAGTGTCCTCCCCGTCCCTTCTATTCTTGCATCCCTAAACCGTCCGCTGGCAACTTTCTCCCTAGCAACTGGGTGGCTGGGTGAGTGGGGGTCATTCCCTGCTATAGGTATCAATATTTGCAATTGCGGTAGTTTCCATAGCTACGGAAATTTCAATAGTTTAGACGGTTCTAGATTGGGTACCAGGTTATCGGGTTTCGACAATTTAACAAAATATTAAATCAATGGTAAAACAAGATAAAATGCTACATCCTCTGTTGTATCTTTACAATACACAATACATATATTTTATACGGGAATATAAAACTTATAAACAATACGATCCATTAGCAACATGAAGGGACCAATTATCTTATGATACACTTTCCATATCAGAGTATATGATACGAAATGCATCTCACCCAATATGACGTATTAGTCCATTCATAAATTAAATCTTAACCTAAACATAATAGGGTTAAATCTGACTGAGTGGTGTAGAAATTAATGGTTTTTATGACCTGACCTAGCATCAAAACTTGATTGGGATACCTATATAACCCTTTAAAGCCTTTTTTACTTTTTCCTTCCAAAATATCTCCCTTTTTAAGAGATTAAAGAGTTCTTTACCATCTCGTTTCAACGTCCTTTGTGGACTTCAAGTATCTCCACGAACATGATGATAATGAAAATTGTCGACGATTGGACACAACATCCTAGGAGACTACACCAACTCAGAAACTAGCTACAACAACAACAATGGTTGGCTATTTGAATCAATTTCTTCCATTCAACTCTATTAAGAGCCAATGTCCTCCGTGACACTAAAAAAGCATATAGGCTTATATCTAGTCCTAGAGGTTCCTTTAGCTAGTATCTTATTTCTCCTCATTGGAGCATCTTTTGGTCTAAGCTACACGTCCAAATCACCAATTCTCCCATCTTGTCCTTAATTGGCACCACCTCTAGCTGCCCACGAATACACTTATTTCTCATCCCATCTTTCAACGTATACTCATCCATCTTAGCATTATTATTTCTATTACTAATTTTATGAACATATTGTTTCTTAATTGTCCAACACTCCGATCCATAACTTATAGACGTCTTATAGAATTTTCCTTTGAACTTCAAAGCCAATCATAAAGTGCTCCAAAAGCACTTTTCCATTCAACTATCGTCTTTTAATTCTATGCATGATTTCCTTCTCAATCTCTCTGCTATAATGTATCATTGATCCTAAATACTGAGACTATCCCTTATAGGTATCTTTTGTCCATCTATATATGTACTCCCCCTCATTTTTGTTTGCATTTTGTTTGAAGTTACATTTTCCATATACTCTGATTTTGCTACTAATTCTAAACCCTAATATTCCAAAAAAATTCTCGACACCTCTATTTTAGCATATAACCCTTCTTACTCTCATCAACCAATACAATATTATCATCAAACATCTTACACCATTTAACCTCATCAGAAAACTTCCTCTTCAACAAAAAATGGAATGTTTCTTTACTTATTCTAAATATTTGTTGTTGTTGCTATTGTCTACTCTATGTTTTGCTTTGAGTCTTTTGTTATAGAGGTCTTCCGCCTATGGTTCTAGGCTTTTAATACATTGTTAAGAAATTAAATTAAACTGTATATCAAGAGTTTTTTTTTCCAACTTACTAATTTTAAACAATAATGTTCTTATTGTGCAATGATAGAATATTCGTGAATAATACAATCATATAATGCTGGAACTATATTGTTTTTGTTCTTAGTTATCAAACATCATAATAATCTCGTCACTTAATGCTTGATGAGTCCTTACTCTTGCTCAATCTGTTCAAGATATCAAATATTTATGATTCTATTAGTTTAGTCCCACATCACCAAGACTAAGTGAGGAGGTCATAACTTGCTCCTATAAATATACTAAAAATCCTCATGTTTTACGTGCATCAATAATATGAGCTCTCTCTAAATTTCATGAGTATGTGTCTCTCCTAAAGAAATTATTGTATGGCATGAAGCAAACTACGTGCTTGGTTTGACAAATTTAGAAAAGTTTCACAGCGGATTTGGTTTGTTCGCAACAACTGATACACTTCTTTTCACCCATCGATAGTCTCGAGACATGATTATTTTGCTTGTCTATGTGGACAACATCTTTACCGTAGGAGATGATTCTATTTGCATTTCGGAGGTGAAAGAACACTTGGCATCTTATTTCCATACCAAGGACTTTGGACCATTGAGGACTTTCGTGGCATTGAGGTATCACGAAGTTCTAGACGGTTCTAGCTCTCTCGGTGCAAATATGCATTAGTTCTTCTATCTGAGACATGATTTCTAGGTTGCAGAACAACATATACCATGGTTCACTGTCAAGCTATCTTGATTGAGCTCTTCAGATCCCCCTCCACCCAACCTAAGACGTTACAAACGATTGATTAGCTAGCTTATTTATCTCCATGTCACTCATCCAGACATGGCCTACACAGTGGGTACAATGAGCCAGTATATGCATATTTCTTTGACCTCTCATCTTCAAGTTGTTAAGAGGTTTCACCACTACATCAAAGGACTCCTAGACATGGCCTTCTCTACACATCCTCTTCTACACTATCCCTCACAACCTTTGCAAATGTTGATTTTGTTGGACCGAATGGTGATCGTCGTTCTACCGGTGGTTATTTTATCATTGGAAATCTAGTTACATAGAAAAGTAAGAAGCGGAATGTGGTTGCTCGTTCTCTACTAAGTTTGAGTACAGAGCAATGGCGCATACATACTCTAACTTGATTATAGCTCTAACTTCTTACAAATCTTGGTGCTACCTCTCCTTCCCGAGTTGCTCTCTACTGGTACAACAAGACTGCGATTGGACAACAAGAATCTGATTCACATTGCTCAGAATCTAGGCTTTCATGAAAGGACCAACACCAACACATTGAGATAGACTGCCACTTTATTTGAGAGAGTGACGAAAACAAAAGTCTCTCTACAAAACGTGCCTTCTTCATATCAGCTGGCATAACCAAGTTCACAGCCCAAGGCGGCATCAGTTCCCCATGCAAGTCCATGGCCAAAGGCAGCATTAGTTCCCCATGGAAGGTCTACTGAATGTACAATTATGCACCTCACCTTAACTCTATCCACTTTTCCGTGATGCCAGACTGCATCAGTGCTGCTGGAAACTGATGCTGGTTTGCTTTCATTTATCAATGAGGTCCTCAGATTGCTCACTTTTCTTTCTCAAGAACTTCATCTTTTCCCCTTCATCTTACCCCTTTATATTTTTAGTCTGTCGGTTTGGGCTAAACATAGCCAAAAACCAATATGAACTGTAAAAGTTCAGATATTGGACTTTTTAGGCTGAAACCAAGTTATGCATGTATGTTTCAGATCACTCATTTGTAAAGTGATACGAACAACCGATGAATATCTGTATCTGACTACTTTTGAACCTCTCTTAGAAGTTTTGAGAGTACTCATTGAACATGATTATACATACAAAGTAGATTATGAAAGAAAAACATATGCATACATAACATTGTAGTAATAGTAAAGAATGCACAATGAAACTGCCATACCTCATCAAGCTTCTTCTCACGATCTCTCAGGGAAGATTTAGCTTGAATAAACTTTTCATTCCATTTTTCATAAAATTCATTGCTTAAATCTCTATATGCAAGGCAAAGTGTCCGCAAACCAGCAGAACCAAATTGTTCTAAATGCACCATTGTAGACTTTTTGATATCACCAATTCCATTAGCCAATCTCTCATAGATGACAGTATCAGCACCCTGTGGAGAATCCCTTTTTTCAGCAGCATATACACAAAAGAAAGATAAGAAGTACATTTGATATCCTAGCATATCACCTTTGAATAGAGAACAAGCCTTCCATTTGAGTAACGACACACAACAGATTGCCGCTTCCTTGTACTGTATTCACAAAAAGAAAAACAGATGGTAACAGAAGCCAAAAGACAAATTTGTAACAAATTTGTAAAGATACAAGCCATACCTATTGAATTCTAAAACATTAAGAATTTCATAGGCAACATCCTGGACTTTGCCCACCTTCTCCACGTGTGATTCACGAACCATAATTGTAGTTGGTGTGCGCCTATGAGAACAAATGAACAGATCACTTTGTTAATGACCCTAACAAGGTTAACCAAATTGACTTGCAATGTGCAACACTGACCAATAATTGCCCCATAAAGAGGAGAGATACTCTAGTAGTTAATGGAGCCGCTAGATACTCTAGTAGTTAATGGAGCCGCTAAGACTAGAGGTAGGCCTAAACCAACATTGTTTGAAGGGTTAAAGAAGAGTATGGATTCTATTAGCGTTACAGAGGACATGGCCCTTAACAGAGCCGAATGGAAGAAGAGGATTCAAAAAGCTGACCCCAAATTTGGGATAAAGACTTTGTTGTTGTAAATTGACTTGCAATGTATTGTCTAACCACGAAAGGAAAACATGGTCTTTTATTGAAAATATGTCAGTCATCAACTTTCAAGATGACCCAACACGAATAATAGTTATGGACTTTCAGTCCTTTTGGTCAACGCACATACATTGACTTAGTGATTTAAAACCTCCTACATAAATTCTTAGTCAAGACAAAAGTTTAATAAATTCTTAGACAGACAAAAGTTAACTTCATGATTCATGTTTATCAAGGTATACTACTACGTTGTAGTAAAATTGTGGAAAGTACAACAAACATCAATAACATTGAGGGCTGGAAACTAGTACCAAGTACATTAAGATATAAAGGTTGTCAAAATCGGATAGGATCATAAAATCATAAAGGGGTCGGTTTAGGATTGGGATCCAGATTGTGAGTCGTAAATCTATAAAAAAATCAAATAAATTTGAAAAAAGATGGACAATTCGAATATAAGAGATATATTGCATTATCGATAAATATATCCACAAAACAAATAGGTTTTAGCATATAGCATGGACAAAACAAGTAAATCGACTCAAAAACTATAGTTAGTAGGATCCCAAAATGTTAAAAACCCAAAACATCAAACTCATAAGACATCTTCATCACTATAACTTGAGAAAGGATCATCATTAGAGTCATCCATGTATGGAATGTTCGCTTCATCCTTCTCGTCCTCATCGGAAGGCAACACCTCCTACTCTTCATCATCTTCCAAGTTTACTACCTTCTTGTTCTTGTCGTTTTTGTTGTGGGAGATCTCTCTTGATACTCTTCTTCTTTCTAGTAGAGATGTCTAGCCAATTTGTGGTAATACACCACTGCATGTAGAGGCCTATGTAATTGTTGGTTCCACCTTGCATTAATGATATACCATAGAGGAGAGTGTTTGCTCACAATATTATTCAAATTATTCGCAACACCGAGTTACTTTCCCTTGGCTCCACTTCCACTGGTACCGCCATCACTTGCACGTAATTTGGCCTCCTCATGTCATAGTACGTCTCTATTCTTTACTTCTTTTCGTCATTATTGGATGTAAGAAGACAGTTGAACATGTAATGTCCCGTTCCGCACGGTGCATTATGTTGAGTCGGATTGAAACAAGACACTTGGGTTGGTTGCATAACATAAGTTGGAATGGAAATGAGGCAATGAGTTGCTTGAATTACGATAAGACGGATTCGAGAACAAGTAATGATTCGGGTTTTGGTTTCATTTACAGGCTTTACATAGAACTTTCTGAGGTTCGATTTATCGCCTCGATGTGGGTAGAAGCACGAAGTCAAGTATCGTGCAACAAAATCAGTGGGCTAGTTCAGAACGGTACAGAGATAGTGGGACTTAAGGGATGGTGCAGTCTTCCTTGAATCCGCCCGTGTCGGATGATTAAGAAGCACGGCCTACTCGCATGGTTATACCAGTTAAGTAAATCGTGTTTCGTATCATACCACGGATATTTGGAGATAAGTTGTATCAACTCAGGTGGAGCGATATGCTATGTCGGCTCGATAGAAACGACTAAGCAGATAAGTAAAGGTGAGCGGGCTCTACCCCTTCTCCTCTACTCCTTCATGCTTAATAAAATATATCAGTTCCATGCTAGCGCTATCATAGATTCAGCAAGCGTGGCTCGAGAGAAATATGAGTTGAACACTAAGAAAGAACATTGAAACAAAGTATATCGAAACGTGCATAAAGAGCATGTGTATCGAAAGAGAATCATAAGATAGCTTCATAAGTGATGCAGGTAGTTGTGGTTCAAATCACGGAACTGTCAAGACGGAATACGAGATGATTCAAGTAATCAAAAAGGATAATGGTGCCACGGAACTATCGATCAGGGATAGGGCACAATGGAACACTGTGTCGAGAAGCGACACGGGACTTAGTTGTTGGGACCTACGAGTCACCCAACCGGAACATCGATCGGAAGAGTAACGATGCCACGAGGATGGTTTGGTGGGACGAGTCGACACGTACCTCGCCATACTTATATTTCGAAACGTAAGGCGGGTAGACACGGACCTCGTCATACTTACAAAGTAAAGCGATGCTAAGTATTTGAGTGGGGCGAGAAGACTCATACCTCACCATACTTACAGTATCGAAACGTTGCATGAATACCAATGGTCATGGGCAGCCCGTGCACGGGTTAAGATATTCCTCGAACGAAAGTCGCCGGAGTACCAGGACCGTTCGGCCATGGAGGAATTTGAGAGTGTCATTGAGCACGATATGGCGGGCCATTCATGCAGGCTTGCTACCTGAGCCCTGAATGAGGCGTCGCATACCATAAAAACGACATTGGGAGCCCCCGGTCGACTCGGACTGAGAGGATGCACCACTAAGCAACCCGACTGAGAGGATTCACCGAAATGTCAAGATGAGTTATACCCAATATGACGTTCGTGTCGTCAGTAACCTGCATATAGATAAGAGACGGTGGATTATCAAACGGTTTAGCCAGGAGGATGAATGCCGCCTTGAGTCGAGCAAGAGTGTGCACATCGGCTATATATTCTGAGTCGCTATTGAGCGAGGCGATATAACGTGTTTCATACGTCATAAGCGATACAAGTATTGCTTACTTAGTTAACGATGCGAATCGAATATAACATGCTTATAATTGAGACGACCAATTATAACAAGTTTACTTAGCAGTGAAATCGAATAACATGCTTGTCCGCTTTAATGAATTGAATGTTATATATGCAAATATGCTTTCATAACTTCCAAGTTTACATGCGAGCATGATTTACCGCTTTCGAGGCGTGCCTCAACATGAACTGAAACTCATCTAAGTTCTAAATAGAAAGATCACTATAATCTGTATGCTTGCCATGATCACTTAGTGTCGGTTTAGGCGAGTAGGTTATCCTGTTCACCAGTACAAGTTGCGTACTGACCCACGTTTGTGGGCACCCTCTTTCAAGTTCTCAGGTGCGAGGCCTTAACTTGGATATACGAAGACATGATGTATGGAACGGTGGAAATCGTTTGTAAGCAAGAGAGATCAACGAGTGTTGTAGCCAACTTGACATATTTAATTGGGCTATTCAAGCCTTTGTAACCGCTGCTATTATCAAATAAAAGAGCTTCGCTTTCCATACTCTGATTGTTTCATATGACTATAAATCTTCCGTTGCGACTTGGTGTTTTCTATGAAAACCATATGTTTTTATCTTCTTGTCTTGTGCGTTGCGCAACCTAGGCACGCACGGCATCACGTCCGGGGGACGATTATTGACTTTATGGAGTCGGGGCGTGACAGAACATGGTGACATTGTCGTGAACTTGGTTGCTTATTGCTACATTCTTCTTCGTTCGGGCTAGGTGGTACTTCATACGGAACACCCCTCCCCAATATCTAGAGCAGCATTGTAGATATTTTTGATTCTTACCCACAGTCGTGCAATACTTTAATGTCATCTTTTTTCTCTCCCATCTTCCAGAACCAAAGAGAAAGAGAACACAATTTAAAAATAAAAATATTTGATCCAAAATCAAAGAGGAGGAAAGAGAGCACAATTTAAAAATTACCTCAACCACGTCCATCCCTAAGTCGTAGAAGTCAACCACAAGCAACCAAAAATGGACTCGAACAAACGAGAAAGATTTGGATTTTTTTCTCAAAACCCTAGTTTTGGGAGAAGTGAGGCGAGGAAAAAAAATTGATCCAATAGAATATGAAGAGGAGATAGGAAAGTATTTAAGAACTTAATATTACCAAAAAAAATCATCAATTCCAAAATATATATATATACCTAATTTCGTATTGGGGACCCGCTAAATCAGGATCCCACGAACTAGATTGGATCCGAATTCCCAATCTGGACCGTGCGATTCTTACGATCCAGGCCTAGCCCGATCCAAGCATGGGATCCGGATCGAGGAGCCTACGAATCGGGTCGGATCGTACTATCCACGATTCGGGCCAGTCGTTTCTACCAATAAGGATATGAAGACATTGCACATATGAGAGAAGCATGAAATCTTTTCTACAAAACTAGAATGCATAATTAAGTTTAAAAGTCATGGGTGATAAGAAAATCATGTTTATTTTCATAATTGATATTGAAATTGCCAAACATCCATAAAAAAAGGAGCTATAGACGAAGGGCAGAAGTCACAAACATGACTATCTTAAATTTGTCACCATGAATGGATCTGATTGTCATCATGGAGGATCGGATACGGATCCCATACCCATACCCTTGTCCTATCGGGTCAACATGGGTACTTCTCCTTAAAGTGAAGAGTCCGGATAACATAGATCTTAATTGTCGAAAGCAGCACTTTGAAGTACAAATCTCATGGGATTAACATTCAGATGTAGAATCAACTATGGTAATAGCATTTCCGACTTGTTAGCCATACATTGATTAGCAAAATAACACTGTTTTGATAATACTTCATGACAAAATATTTCATGGTGATCCACGGGTGTTAAATACAGGATCAAATACCATTCTTCAATGATATCAACATCACAACTCTAAGACAATTGCAAATATGAAAGTAGCATTTATGGAGAGGAGTATTGGGCAATAAAAACACGTCAGGAAAATGAGAATAGCTAAAATAGAATGCTAAGATGGATGAGTGGAAATACCAATAGAAATGACTTATTCATGGGAAGTTAGAAGTAATGTGAAGACAAGATGATAGAAAATCATCTCAAGCAGATTGGATATGTGCAATGTAGACCATAGACGCATCGTTTAGGAAGAACCATAATATGTTAATTAAATTAGATGCATGAACTAGGAGTATGGCTAAACAAACTTTGATTGGGGCTGCAAAGATGGATATGATTCTTTTTAATTTTACAGAGGAAACGACCCTCGACAGAGCTGAATGGAAGAAAATGATTATAATAGACTACCCCAAAATTTGTAGGACAAAGACTTTGTTGTTGTTTTACATTAAGTTTGACACAGTATATCTCTGATGTTGACCATAAAACGATGTACAAGATATTTAGACCACATCAGCTTCAGTTTTATGATGAATCTCGCATGTCTTTTTTGTAAGTTAGATTTTCATATAGTATATTTGGGACACCTTTCTGTTGAAGTATGTTGCAGTCTCTTGGTAAAGGGGTGGCAACATGGAGTTGAATTTAGTCCAATATAGGCTATAATGTTAAATACTGAGGTATTAGTGTATGAAATTGTTTCTTCGTTCACTAAGGTAGTTCCTACTAAGTCATAAACCAAGCCCGATATTGTGCCTCATGCCAGTTGGCTCCTTTTCGTGTGGTCCAATGTACTACCAACTTGGTAGCAAATCCTGCGTTTCATTTGGTCCTCTATGGTTGTCTGTTCTGTTAACAGATTTGGTTAGTACATGGTTAATTTTAGCTATCTTCTTCCCTTATTTTGATTGTGTTCTTTGGGAATGATTGTCTGCTGGGCCCAATGTTTTGCCTCAGGTAAAGACCTCTAATACAAGTGTAATCACGAGCCAGAGCCTAAGAGTGCAACTGGTTTCTCCATAAATTATGACCATATGACACAACACTATAAAAGATTTCCAAAGTACAAACATATTCCAGATTCTTACTGATATTCCTAATACAGAAAGGAGAATTCTAGTCATAGTAAAAAGACTAAATGCTTTTTGAGTCAACAACTAACAATTTTCGCAATTAAAAGATCATTAAAGAGTTCTGTTCACAAAATCCATGGAAAGCAAAAAAAGAAAAGAAAGAATACGTCAGGAGTTTAGAAACAACATTCAGAGTGGCAAGTAATACTAATTTACCTATAAAAAAAGAATCCAAATTTTTTTGCAGCAGTAACAAGAGCAGCCTCATCTGGTGAAGCAGCTTGGTAGGCTATCTTTTCAGGAGTCTCCTCACCTTCTGGAAGCACAGTATGACATATTGCAAGACATCGGAAGAATTCCTACATAATGCAGAGGAGCATACCGAACAACATAATTTGATCAAACTAAGAAGAAAACTAAGAGGCAAGATCAATAAAAAAGGATTGAATTCTTGTAGGATCTGTAAGTAAATGTTGAACTGGTACACAGCGGAATTCAAAAAAATTATTCCAGCACGCCCGCTAGGATATCAGCACGTCAACTCTTCATGTGTCTACCCGGACGTTGCATACAACTCCAATCTTAGACGTTGTGTACTACTCCAATCTTAGAATCGGCCTTGGTGATATAATAGAAAGCATTACATCGATCGATCAAGTTATCTAACCATTTGACGACTCGTTAGGCCAACACGAAATTATTATGTTCTATATGGTGTAGACTAAACAAACAAATCTATAAGAAAGGTTAGGGTTATACCAAAGTGAAGTCAGTGAGTGGCACAGATGTCTAACCTCCAACGGTGATCCACATAAGCAATCCAAACCAATACATAGATTAAAGTATGCTTTCCTCGAACGCCCCAAACCCGCAAAAGAAAAATCCTACAAACATGTGCATGAAGGAGAGGAACTCTTGCTTCTCTGGAGAATATAAGATCTCATGAACCCCTCAGTTTCTCTCCAAACTCGATACAAACAACACTTGTTCTGTTGAAGCAGAAATCCAGTTGGTTTTCCAGTGTATTTCCTGATTGGAATTTGCTGTAAACCAACAGTGGAGAGGTAAGGAGATCTGATGATTTGGAACCTTGCATGAATTCCAGGAAGGACAACTAGGGTTTCTATATGCCCCTCTGTATATAGGAGAAGGTAGGGTTGCTTGGCCATCAAGCTTGGCATTGAAATACTCGTACAATCAGCATCTTTCCTAGACTTAGCCAAGTTTTTGGAAACATCTGAGGTGGCATTACCAGAAGTATTATCAACAAAATCTCCAAGACCACAATAAAATGCTAATGGCACTGACTTATTGAACATAGTCATGCCTCTGACTGGTGTACACTACAAAAAGATAATAGATTTTAATCATGAACATAAATTTTAATTGTGAAGCCTTACCAGCTCTACAATCTTCTTTTTGGGAAAAAAAAAAAAAAACTATCCTTTCTATTTTACACATTTGCTGATCTCTCCTCTCCAAATTTCAGTTCTTAACAATATATGCTGATTCTCCATTGTTTTGAGTTCAAATGATATAACTTCAACCCCATCGTACGGTCAAGAGATTCTCTGAAAATTTTACCACAAAGAGCAAGCCCATACTTATTTTTAACTTTCTTTTTCTTCCAGATAGTCGTATCAGTACAAGCATTTCTGATGAGGTGCTACTTTCTCAAATAATTTTGAAATGCACAAATCTTCCATGGAGACGACAAGTGGGTGTCCTAAAAGATTAGAAATTCATTATGTAACCTTATTGCAAGCCCACTCTGCTATTTATTATTAAAAAAAAAAATCCTAAACTGAGTAATACAGTTGTCAAGAAGTATGAACTATTATCCTCTACAAGGGACTCTAAATATAACCAAATTCATAAGAAACTAAAAAATAAGACGAACTCCTATCTAATCCCATTCAGAAACATAATATTTCACCAAGATGAGACCAAACTGGATCAAACTCCCAACTTGAAACTCACAATACTTTAATAGACGTTTCAAACATGTATAAAAAAACACCCCAGCTGATTTTTATGACTAAACTTAATGCATTGTAAGCTGAGAATTTTACTTTTTAACCACTAAAAAACCTAAGTTTTAGATCAACCAACCTATGACAGAAGACAAGAACGTGACTTCTCCTTTTCCCGTACACAAGGACCAGTATGAAGTAAAATTGTATCATTCAGTCATGGGAAATACTGGTCCTTGACGTCTAGTCTAACTCCACTCCCCAATACTCAAGCTGAATAGAGGAACACAACTGAAACTGAAAAAAAAAATGTTCTTGCAACAATCCATCCAACAATATTACAAGACATCCTTCAAGCATCTTGTCATCTATGGATTTTCTTCATTTTGCATTTACAAGTACTAACCCCATTTTGCGGTGTCAGTAGTCCCATGCCAAAAGAGCCTCTTCACACTATAACATAACTATGTTGGCTTTAACTTTCTCAAAATCAGGGATTTCTTGTATATTAAGGTTCAAAATATCGGTATCAGAATCGGACCATTCCTATCAGTATTGGGATCGGCGGTATCGGTAGTATCGGCGGTTTCGGATCGGAGTATCGGATTTTTTAGTATCGGAAAACAAATAATTATTAGTAAATTATTAACATTTTAGAAAATATATTTTATACATTTTTGCATAATTTTAAGTATTTTCAGTGTTGTTTTAGTATTTTTGAAATTGAATGAAATAGTAGTCACCCTTGTCGATTGATTTACATGCCATAGATTAAATTCTCTTTTATATGCTTTTACAACCTTACTATGTTTTTACACCCTTGCTAATTGGGCATTTTTCATTCAATTTTTTTGCCGAATTGGCTAGAAAAGAGATCTCTAAAGTCGGTATCGGTCAGTATCGGATCGGAACATGCCAAAATCTATCGGTATCGGCCGTATCGGATCGGTATCGGCCGATACTGTAAACTATGATTTATAGCTTAGCAAGTGTTTATTTTTGAAGGTAGGTACTGTTTACAGTTGAAAGAATCTATATAAATACCCTAATTTACTATTATGGAATATGTTATTATGATCTCTTCTTAAGACAAATCCACCGTCATCATGTTGGTATCCACCAGTGGTGGTCCAAAGGTAGGACATTTGTTACAATGACGCTAGAGTAAGGTATCTGGAAGGAACTGATATGTACACCATCCACTTATGCAGTACTTCAAGTTTGACAGTCACGAGTTTTCCATTGATTCACTGTGTAAAAGATCTCTAGCACCATGTGAAGCATTATGGTATATTAAGCCACAAACTCCCAATGAGGAACTTCAAGCCTTTAAAAGGTGACATGTCACTTAGGCTGCACTCCTATGTTGAGTGAATACAAACACAGATACCGATAAGGACACGAAACATAAACGAGGTTGGATTTTTAATAGTATAAGGTAGTCACCTATGTTACACGATACTGACATGGGTAAGGAGAAGATACGGATACAGACTATTTTTCCATGTTGGTGCAACATAGCACTCCTCATAAGAAAGACGAATGCACGCAACAGTTCTTGGTGTCCAGGACCTTGTTCATGCCATCCAACCGAGTAACTGGAGGAGAATGAATGGATTTCCACTGTCTAATTGAATGCCCTGATCATCTCTAAATAGAAAAGGTTTGCTGTACCCCTCTCTACTATTTATATTGCAAATAGTATCATACAAAAAAAATGGAAATTTGTAAAAGGGACATTTGTTTGACTAAGGAACATTATTCATCTTGTATTTATGTAGATTTTGAGAAGGCATAATTGCAAATGATTGGATCAATCACTGTCATAAAAACTTGCAATGCTGAAGCTCTGATACCAAAAAATGTAAAACTAGTTGTCAGGTTAAAAAGGATGATAAATAAGGAAGAAAATGATAAGAATAAATAAGAGAAAGAAAGAGAGTGCATCAAAATAAAGAAGCATTCATGATATATCATAATTAGTTTGATCATTATTAAGTAAACCATAACAATAAATGATGCTATCAAAATTGTCTAAAACAAGTGTATCTAATTACTGATGTATAAGATATAAAATAATCCAACCTTGCATATCTCAGGATCATGCTCATTTCTCCAAGCACCACACATTAACCTAGCATCATCAAAGTTGAAACCCTTTTCATGTGCTGCAGTAACCGACTTTTTTGCCTAACATAAAAAATTAAATCAGACAAATAAAGTTAAGCTTTTAAATTGTACCATATATCATGTATAATCTTATTTCCAGAATGATGTTCGATAATATACCTCAGCAGTTCTTAACCCATTCCGCTGTGCTCCTCCCTTCTCTATTTCAGTACTACCAGTACCGTATACTTCTCCACCAATTGAACACTTGAAAAATTCCATTAAGTTTCTTGTTAATGTTCCTGTTTTATCAGAAAATATGTATTCGACCTGTACCAAGAAAAATGATTTATATTACACTTTATTAAAGAGAGCTTAAACTAGATTATCATTTTATGCTCAAGATCAATTTTTCAGGCGCTAACCATGAAACTTCAAAACTATTTTCACAAGCTTCGCAAACTTGCTAACCAAATAACCCTCTTAACAATTTGTTACTTAGGGGCTGAAACATTGGAAGAGGGCAATGGCAGAGCATGTTAGTTTAATTTGGCTGAATTACCCTTTTACCCTTTACCAGAAAATATAGCATGTATTCTTTGACACACTTCTATCTTATTGAACAGTCCATATCTCGTAGATTTGTAAGAAGAAGCCGACTCTTAATAAAAAGGATTCTTCAAATCCGAACGCTACTTGGGAGGTTTCTTGTAAATTATATACAGGAGAATCCTTTCAAAAACATTCAAAAGAATCCTCATATACCGATTAGCAACATGACAATGGTATCCATTTTTACTAAAGAACAAAAAAAAACAAATTCAAAGTTCAAACAGGAAAGAAGAGGAAAGTATCCACAACAACCTCGAATTTCTCCAAAACTCCAAGTTATCATTGATCCATAAAATTGGGAAGCAATATTACGAGAAGGAACATGTTTCTGGACAATACCTATCTCACCAACCCACATTTTTTCTTTCTTCTCCTCCCTTTGCTTCACCCTTTCTTTCAATATTTTACTGACTTCAGTGTGATATGAATCAAATTGTGGAGTTTTATGATTATTTTTTGCAGTTAGGATTCTTCAGACTTAGAAAATGTCAGCTTTATCTAATGGTAAGTTTACAATCTTTAGTTTCTTCTTTCCTGTCACTTCTATCCTACCTCAATTTATCTGGCACAATGGTAAGGCTTGTTGCTTGCATGCAAGAGGATGTGGGTTTGAGTCGTAGAAGCACCCTCTCCATATATATTGGGCAAGGCTGAGCACATCTTGACCCTATGTAGGCCCTATATAAGCGGGATCCTTGTGGCAATGGGACACCCTTACATGTAATTGTACATAATGTGGGTTTTTGCTATCATTAGAGCACTGGCAGTAGTTTCAATAAGCTCAAGATCAAGAACACTTGGGATTGAAAAACAATTAGTAGGATAGGTGATCTCAGAACTCATCATGCTGCACCAATCTCCACACACAAAATTATACAAACAATCAGGGAATCTTACTTGTAAACCATACTGTGATATTCTGGGAGAGAAAACGAGCACAATCTAAAGGAAGTAAACAATTTATTCCAGATATCAATCGGATTTTATGCAACAAAGTAACAAAGGTCTACCATGGAAGCTATTTCTTACTAAGATTGTTGGGAATAAATGGAGGGAAGATGAGTGACTTGGATATGAATTTATTGATTCAACTTGTAATTATGTGTTGGCTTTTAGAACCGAATCATCTTTCAGTTATAAATTTGTGACATGTCTAGCAACTAACTAGGGAAGAAAGGGGTAAGAAATATCCATTTTCTTAGAAAAGACTCAAAATCAAGGA
The DNA here is from genome assembly GCA_036927795.1 of Iris macrosiphon. NCBI lineage: Eukaryota > Viridiplantae > Streptophyta > Magnoliopsida > Asparagales > Iridaceae > Iris > Iris macrosiphon. The sequence continues at coordinate 185,533,898 of JAYESA010000003.1, read as the reverse complement.
TTGGCAACAAATCCTTACGACTTGCACTAGTTGGGGATAAGCATATAAAGCATTCAGGACAAAGGCATAGTTTAAAGTATCGGCCGATACCGATCCGATACGGCCGATACCGATACAGTTTGGCATGTTCCGATACGATACCGACCGATACCCGATACTGACCGATACCGACATTAGAGGTCTCTTTTCCAGTCAATTCGGCAAAAAAAAAAGAATTAAAAAGACCAATTAGAAAGGATGTAAAAGCATAATAAGGTTGTAAAAACATATAAAAGAGGAAAACTTATCTATCGCATATAAATCAATCGACAAGGATGACTACTATTTCATTCAATATCAAAAATACTAAGAAACAATACTGAAAATACTTTAAATTATGCATAATTGTATAAAATATATTCTCTAAAATGTTAATAATTTACTAATAGTTGTTTGCTTTCCGATACCAAAAAATCCGATACTCCGATCCGAAACCGCCGATACTACCGATACCGCCGATCCCGATACTCATAGGAATGGTCCGATACCGATTCCGATACCGATACTTTGAACCTTGGACAAAGGGTCATCGTTTATACTGTTTGCCAATACAGTATTAATTGATGAGTTTTAAATAGAAAGCCAGAGAGAAGCTTAATCATCTAAGATGTTTGGAAGTAGTGTGGCAAAACCAGAATACAAGAAATTGACTTGTTGCAATAGTATGTGAAGAAAAGAGGGATACTTAAGGCTGACCATTTCTATGACATAGGATGATTCATTCGTGGTTGTGGCAAGAATGATGAGGAAGTTGTCAATAAATTAAAACATGATGTTTAAAGTGAAGAAGGTCTCTGGAGATATATCATCATCGAATGCCCATGAAACAAAAAGAACTTTATAAGAAGTCTATATTACTGGTTTCTTTAAGGTTTATACTTTATAGTGTTGAGCAATCAAGAAACAAGTTCAGCAGTAAGAGATTACTACATCAACAAAATCATGGAGATAATCAAGTGAGGATAAGATGAGGATTATCATTATAATCATTATAAATGGTAAGGATATGTGTAATAAACATCAATGAGTGCTCTCACATACTTTTCAGGATGATGGAATTGTAGTTGGCAGAACTGAAAACACTAGGAGCAGATCTAAGACAGATTCAGGCAGTAAAGAGGACAAGATAATTGCCAAGTTAACAGAGAAGATGCTCAAAAAAGATTATGTTCTTGTAGTTGTCAGTACCATCATTGGTACTAAACTTTTAGTATCCATCTGATAAACATGAGTGTCATTACTGAACAGAAGACAAAACGGAAATTGAGTTAAACAAAACTGTGCCAATCTAATCCACATTCAGCCCTAGTACCGCTTTAAAGGCAACAAAAAACTATCAATGCAAATGCAACTAACTTTACAAGAGGCTCAAATATATGGCAGAAAAATCTCAACTTTGTAAGAAAATTCAAGATCAGAAAATTAACAATCTTAAGTTACTAAAATATAAATTTTAGCTTGTGGTGTAAAAATTTGATATGATCAACTATGAGACCTATAGCTATAAAAACTCTCTATCTGTCACCTAATCAGACACCGGAGATCCCCTTTCAAGTTAGTTGTTGCTTCAAATACTACTACAATTAATCAGAAAACAACATTGGGGAATTCGTAGTAGGATGGCTCTTTGACAGTTGCAAGGCTAACTTTTGATTAATGCGTAGCATGCTTAGGAGAAGTAGTTTGTATAGTAATTTGTGTTAAAATTAGTTAATGAGCACAGATACTTGCAAATGTAATTTCCCACATCTTTCTTCTCATGAACAAAGACAAAGGGCTTTCTGTTGGATTTATGAATCAACCTCTTTATGTATAATGGTGGATTTAGGTTGGCATGTTGTCATTGTTACACTTATGTGTCTTTCTCTAAAGGTAGATTCCTTCTATTATGATCTTCCATAATGTGGATTCCTTTGGGTATCATCCTTGCATTTATCCTTGTTACACTTGTATTTACTCTCTCTACCCAATATCCTAGGAATCAAGATGTTATGAGAGTTTTGGAACAAAGTGAATCTGGCATCCAATTATGGTTGCTTGTGTACTTCGTGTACCACCAGTTGAAGGAGATGTTTGTGATCCTAAATGGATGGTTTGCAAAGATAAATTCAAGAGATCTATCAATGTCTTGATTGATATGAGGACAACAATAGTGGTGGTGATTCTAAATCGTTCATCGACCAAAGAAGGTGACAACTATAATCCCTTTGCAAATCCATAATTTCTTGACGAGACGTTGGTAGAAAGGTATTTTCTCACATCCAATGCCTTCCAAGGTGGACTTACTAGAGTTTCGTAGGCGACTCACTCACAAAGAGGAATAGCGTGTTACGCTTCTATTTTTCACCAATTTATTATGAGTATTAGCACGATGATGTTTGTTGTTTGAAGGATGTTTCAGAAGAGGGTAATAGATTACAACTTTCTAACTTATGGACTGACTAGGACTAAAACAGCCATACCTGAGGTGCATGACTGATTTACTAGTTTAGTTTCTTTGTATTTCTAGCGAGTTTGTTACCGGTTATTTGAGACTATTGGTGGACTTGTATTTCTGACAATTATTTATTTCATAGTATGGTTATATATTTTGTGGATGAGTATATTTGATAAGATTGACCCTAAATGTTTATGATATATTGATGAATATAGATAGCCAGCGAGTGCATCGTTTGATGGGATTCTTAGAAGTGAATTTTACTGAACGGTGTAGGCTGAACGTAGAATGCTCTCGCCCCAATAGTGGGAGCAAGTCATGACACGTTTTTTTACATGTAATGTTCTTAGTGCAGTTAAAGAATCAAAGGGAGATCTAGAGGTGATAAAAAAAATCATTTAATCTTGTGGCAGTAAATGAAACCAATAAAATGGTGGCTTAAGAAGTGAAAGATATTGGTTTTGTTGGGTCAATTAAGTTTTGTCTGATACTTGTGGTGGTATCCGGTGGATTCCTTTGGGTTGGCATGTTAACAGTGCTACACTTATATTACTCCCTCTAATTATTCTTGTATTACTCCCTCCAAGTATTATCCAAGTCTGCTGCCATAAACACAAACTGTGCTCAATGTATAAGAAAACTAAAGACCATTAAGGTTATGATGGATCTATAAGAGAGGGGCTTTGGGTGTGTATACCTGCCCAAGCTCCTCATTCAGATTGGAAGTCCGAGCCAATGCAGGTGTGTTGCTTTCAGTATGATACATGTTCAAATCTCTGTTGATAAACTGTGTGGACTGGATAAATTTGATCATCTGATAGAACATATTGAACAGCAAATTTTTCTGTCAGACATAGACAACATATAAAAAAATATCACAGCCAAAAGAGTTCAGATTCTGCATCCCACCTCAATGGATACATAAAGAGATATAGGTATAATAGTTGAGTACAATGTTATTAAGGTAAACATTGTAAGAATGGTAACCTGCAAAGAGCAACAATTTTACACAGTAAGTATTATATTGGCATAATAAACCAAATGAAGTTTACAGGATTGAAATTCTAAGAAATAGATATACCACAAATCTGTTGTTAGGGTTGAATTGATCCTCAACTTTACCAAAAAGTCCTAGGTAGTGGTATTTGTCGCTGATAAAAACTCCACTGAAAAATTCAAAGCGTGAGAATTTAACATTCACAGAACATCAAATAACAAAATACGCAGGATATTGAATAAGCATTCTGCTCTCAGATAGCTTTTTAACACAACAAGATATTGGGTCCAAGCAATGTGTGGACTTGTTTAATGCATGAATGGAGGTGGCAACGTGTTTGAATCCAGTATGGGCAATGAGAGGGCATTCAAACTTGTGGAGGGAAATATAGGAAAGATAGACATGACAAATATGGAAAGTAGGCGCAGAAGATAGATGCAGACAAAATGAAGAAGATATATGTGGGAAGAAGAAAGAAAAAAAAATGAAGGAATAAGGATGATGCCAGAAAGATTTTCTAGGCAGAATATCTTATTTTATTAGAGGACCAAATCTACTGTTTGACAGAGGGTAAAACAATTAACATAGGAAATTTCCTTGTCACCATACATATTCAGGTATGAGAATAATGATTCACATAACTCTAGCATATATAAAGTATAAACATAATAAGAACTGGGAAGATAATCCTTAATACAACTAAAAGAAGGGAAAAACTTGTCAAGACCAGACATAAAACCAAGGCTTTCTTGCTGCTACAGTTCTTGTTATCTATGTATTGGAACTGAAATTTTATTATGCAGTATAGGCGCAAACACCCTTCATCCATAACCATATCCATAGATCCTAGTCACCTATAGCTAATCCTTCATAATCAACTGATAAAATAAAATGTCTAAAGACAAGGAAAACCAAAGTCTTGCATACAACATGAAGGAAGTTACCTCCCAATGGCTCCAATTAGACACATGAAAAAAAGACCAGCAAAAAGTGCTAGGATAAGTTTGTCAAGTTTCCTCTCCAAGGTACTTCTTTTAGAAGGAACATTCATAGAATTCATCATAACCTGCAGTAATAGTGAAAGAATTAACAAGATACAAGGAAAGAAATGTCAGTAGAAAGAAAGAATGACATCTGGAGTCCTAGACAATTCAATTAAAATGTATAAGACCACATACTTTTGTCTCGTGCCCAGTAAATATGATGGCTGCAACTATGCACTCAGTGTTCCGAAGGCTGCATCCCTACAGCATTACAACATTATTTAGGTAACTTCCATTATATGAAAGTCAAAAGAGAACCGGTAGAATGGATGTTTCAAAAACTTGAAATTGAAGATGATTTACTGATGTCAAAGGAAAAAGAGCTACATGAGATACAAAATAGTAAAGTCCCATGATACAACAAAAAAGTCATCATCTTCGTTCTAATTCTATTCACCACCACCACCATCATCATTATCATCCAAGCCTTTTCTTATTAGAAAGTCATTGCCTATGGTGAGAAACCCAACATTTGTAAAGTTGACCAAAATTTCACCATCAACCGTGGAACTGTCAATGCTCTATGAGATTGATGCTGAATCCGTAAATACAGCTTCGAGCAATAGATGGTCAATGTCATAAAGTCTCAAAGGCCAATGGTAGAAAGGTCTACCATTATGTCATAGCGTTAAGCTCATACAACCTAGGAGCAATGCTTCACTACACCGGGTAGAAAATATCTGAGAGATGATATGGTACTATTCCCTATAGAAAACTAAGTTGATCATCGTGACACGGTAAGCCAACCAACTAAACTTAATTGCATTATGATTCACAAAGTGTTAGAACTAGAAAGTATGAAGTCGTCATATGAAATAACACCATTCCCTGATATATAAACAATAAGCAGAGGACCAATACGTCATGCACAAGATTTTTCGCTCCACCGAGACAATATTGTACAGCCTATAAGGTCAGGGGGTTACTTGAGAAAAGCCTCCGGAATACTCTAGAATTGTATGGATCATTTGGAAAATTTTCTTTGATATTCCTTGGAAGATTCTTGGATTGTTCTTTGCATCTAGAAGTTTCATGAGGATTCCTATCATTTCTAGATGGCTATCATGTGAATGTTTTTATTGTAAAAATCTAGGTTCTAGAAAGTTCCAACCACTAGATGGTTGATACATGACACAATCTTAGCCTTTCATATTGAGCTCTTGAGGCTATATAAGGAAGGGCCTCATTTGTTTCTCATCATCCAAGAAGTAAACTCTTTCTAGTATAGTGAAGTTTTCAACATTTTCATCTTTCTTTTTTGCTCAACATTTTTTTCCATTCTCGCCTTAGCGATCTAGCCAAGTATTTTGGAAAAGCTTGCACGGGTCTTCGAGGAGTAAGTTTGTGCGCCGTACGAAGCAAGATGTAGAAAAAATATTATGTCTGTGACAAGTGGTATCAGAGAAAATTTTGGTTGGTGACATGCCAACATCCGAGAACATCCATGAGAGGCCCACGTCGCCTAAGGAGAGGAACGTCAAGATCAACAAGAGGGGTAGAGCAATAAGCCTATGGCGGAGCGTATCCTTGTCGATCTTGCGAAACGGCTTGAGATCATGGAGACAGATTCAAAGGACGTAGGCATACGCATGGAATCCGTGGAGTAAAGCAATATGAGGTTAGAGGAGTTCTACAATGGGCTAGAGAGTAATGTCGCTTCGTTCATGGCAATATTTTAGGAGCAATTCCAAGAAATCTGATCCGCACTTGAGGAGGAGCTCAAGACATATCGTACGAAAATTGAGGACTTGTGTGTGAAGGTCCGAGACTACGAGGAGCAGAAGAATTTGGTTGAGAGTTACGAACAACTCATGAACAAAATTGTCATTTTGGATAAGGCCGTTGGAATGGTGAACTTTCGAGTAGGGAGGCACCGAAAAGGAAGATCCCCAAGTCGAAACCCTTCAGTAGGGTGCGAGATGTCAAAGAAGTGGAGAACTTATTGCGGTTGCTAGCCAGAACAGGAGAAAACGTGCCAAATGTTATCCAAAGTGAGGAGGTAGAGGATTAATGCTTGAGATATTTAGCATGGACGAGGATCGATTATTCTTGTTCTTCAATGGATTTCAAACATGGACGGCTCAAGAATTGTAGTGAAAGAGGGTGCAAGACTTCAATGTTGTTGGTGGCAGCAGCCGAAAGGCTCGTCGAGTGAAAATTGTGGGAGAGAGGAGAGCTCTCCGTAGAAGGGGTAGTCCAAGAAAAAGAAGCGTGACAAGGCACAAGCAGAACAAATAGTTTCGTGCTTCATATATGGAGAGAACAAATACTCGGGGTTGCTAACCAAAACAGGAGAAAACATGTCAATATTGTCCAAAGTGAGGTAGAGGACGAAGAGTACGAAGTGGGAGTGCACATGGGAGCGTTGCGCTTACTCAACGACGTTAGGACTAAGTCCGTTATGTCGAAGACTCCATGCAGGTATCTCATGTACGTTGAGAATTGAGATGAGAATCAATGTTATATGCATACGGGTGTAACGATTCAAGCAAGATGAAGGCGATTAATTCGACGGTGCATCCATACAAGAGGTAGCCAAGGGAGTTCGCATAGAGGTGGGACATTGGTTCAATGTTACCAATTTTCACCGCTACATCATTAGACGACTTAAAGATGACACTTGGCACGTATTTCTTAATCGCAACGAAGGCGGTTCCAATGCCACACTTGGACGTCATCAGGAGGAAGGCTCGTCGTATATGGTGAGTGTTGCATGAGGTGAACCATCAAATGATAAATCTATCTATGTCCTTCAATTCAAGGAAGGTAGCAAAGGGAAGATGGCCTACTTGGCAGTACTCGAAATGAATGAGGACTTCGAGGAGGAAATCTTCCAAGAGACTGCGGTATTACAAATGAATTTTTCAAAGAGACTTCGGCAAAGGGAGGTGGATCGTGATATCGTGTAGGGCACAGGCAAGAAAAATCATATCGTGAACTGCGAGGAGACAAAGACAACAAGTACATTTGTGCGGAAGTAGAGTGGCTCATGCAAGGACCCGCTCAAGGATCGTGGAGGACGTTCGGGTCGACAAAGTTGCAATGGGACTCGCATGCGCAGAGGTATGGAGGACTATGTGTGCCCATGAGACATGGTGGATCGACATGATAGCCTGCTCAAGCCTCTTTATGTGCCAAGGTGGGTACGGACCACGAGAAAAGGTGAGCAGTCTATCTTGAGGAGACTTGGTGCACCTGTCGACGAGGGCGTCGATGAAACATGTGCATGAGAAGATCACCCACAAGATTTTTCACTCCATCGAGAAAATATTGTACTAGAGAAAAGCCTCTGAAATACTCTAGAATCATATGGAGTCTTTGGGGTGAATTCCTTTGATATTCTTCTTGGACATTTCTTGGAAGATTCTTAAAGTATTTCTTGCATCTAGAAGCTTCATGCGGATTTCTACAATTTCTAGATGGCTATCATGTAAATATTTTATTGTAAATATCAAAGTTTTAGAAAGTTTCCACTACTAGATAGTTGATACATTGCACAAACTTAGCCTTTCATATCGAGTCCTTGAGACTATATAAAGGGGGTAGGCCTTAATTTGTTCCTCACCACCCAAGAAGTTGTCATTCTCGAACTAACGATCTAGCTAGGTGTTTAGGAAAGGTTTGCACGGATCTTCGAGAAGAAAGTTCATGCATCGCACAGAGCGAGGTGTAGGCAAAAACACTAAATCCGTAACAAGCAGCTAACTTCCTTGATCACAAAGAAGTTTATACTGTACCATCTCTCAACATAGTCTTCAAAATATCTACAAATACTATATTAATATTAAATAACTGCATGAAATGACCTTTTACTTATTCCCAAATATGGAAACAAAAAATGGTTCATTCTTAAGGTGTTGTATGAGAACAGGAATAGTGTGAATCAAATTAGCACCAATTGTCAGAAAATTATATTGCTGTTTGAAGCCTGAAATTCAAGAGCAGCATTCCTGCAATACATTTTGGTGATGCAAGTAGCTGAAAATAGAGGTCATTATTGAGCTATGATTTTAGACAACAATTATAATACAGCCATTGCATGGCAACATATTACAAGTTTAAGACTGAAGTACAAAGATGAAGGGCTTGAGAGACAGGACGTGTATGTGCAAGTATAGTTAGTTATAGTTAGTTATACACAATATTAGGAAAAGTTATGTTGTCAATATTTGATAAAATTCTTGAACTGTGGACAAACCGAGGTTTGCAGTATCGGTATCGGAAATGGTATCGGATCCTTCCTATTGAGTATCAGCCTATCAGGATCAGTTGTATCGGCAATATATGCGGTTTCATATCGGTGTATCGGAGTTTCAGGTATCGAAAAGGAAATGATTATTAATAAATTTAGAGAATATTTTAGACATTTAGGTATAATTTTAAGTATTTTTCATGTTGTTTCATAGTAATTTTAAAATTGAAGCAGGTTGGTTTACTTGCGATAACTGCGATAGATTTTTTTTCTTTCATATAGATGCTTTTACAACCTTACTATGCTTTTACATCCTTGTTGATTAGTCTTTTTCGTTCAATTTTCTTTGCTGAATTGACAAGGTAAGAGACCCCAAATGACGCTATCGGTCACTATCGGATTAGGACATGCCAAACCGTATCGGTATCGGTTGTATCGGATCGGTATCGGCCGATACGGAAAACTTTGGGACAAACAAGGTACATGGGTGCTTACATGGACGGGCGATATCAAATTCTTCAAAAAATATTGTCAATGTTTTCATATCACGTCACTTTATCCATATTCAGCAACATAATCAACAGAGCCAATTAGAAAGCATGGTAATTGACGCTACATTTTCCAATTTCATGCAAATAAGTAAACTAACTGTGTAGCAGCAATTCCAGTCCTTGTAGCGATACAAGATTTAAGTCCCTGAGACTATGATGACGTAAACTGAAGACAGAGCTCTATACATTTGGTGCAACAAATATTGAACCCATCTCTTCAGAGTATGATGCTGGTTAATGAAAATCCAGATTGAGCTGAGAGAGGCATTATAAAATAAGCAAACAGCCTGTCTTTTAAATTGTTTTAGATGTCTGCCAACATGTAGGAAATTGTCAGCAACATCATTTTACGTTTATATTGTTTTGGGATCTCTCTTGACACATCAGGTTTGAGCCACGATATCGAATTTGTAAAAAATTATCATTTTGCAAAGTCGTATTAAGGGTTCCCGTATCCATAACGCTAGTACAGTTATAATCTGTAAGATGATAACCATTATATAACTCTTAAATCCCTAAATAAGAAGAACATAAATCCTAGCCTCGATTTATCCTCTTTTGTCATTTTACAAAGTCGCCTTAAGGGTTCCAGTATCCATAACGCCAGAACGGGTATAATCCGTACGATGAGAACCCATTATATAACTCTTAAATCCCTAAATTAGAAGAAAATAAGTCCTAGCCTCTCGATTCTCCTCTCGTCTTATACTCTAATAATAATAACCAGAAAGTAACCCAGTCAACTGCAGCGGCTACCAATGACAACATTATCTCTCGTGGCTCGTCCTCTTCCACGACATGGTCGCCTTCCCTCGTCCTCTTTCATCTCTCCTATCATCATAATATCTCACAACAGCAATCCCACACCAGCAACCACCAAATACAACAAAGGTGTCATGGAAGTCTCGAGTGGCCACAGACAGCTATGTACTTTTGTTGGTTTTTGAATTTTTAGAGTTTTGATATTGTTGTTTCTTTTTAGATTAGTAACTTTATATAACCTTTTTTATTATTTTAATGTGAAGATAAGTATATCTATCTGATTCGTTATTATTAGGAGATTCTTTATCTTACAATAACAATGCCTATAGTACAATAAGATCAAGGTTGTACATATCGTATGTCAAGTTCATGTCGGATTGGTTTTTTTTATGTCAGATGTCTGGGACATTTTAAAATATCGGAAATCAATAAATATGTAATATTTTCTATATTCTAAAACATAAATGTCATATCTAAATATAATTTCTAATTATCGAATAATTTAAGAGTAATTAATTCTAATATATTGTATGCCTAGTCCGAGTGGAGATTGAAGTGGCTAGAGTGGAGTCTAGCCGGCTCATCTTCGAGCAACTACAGCACATCAAGAGAGGAGAGAGGCATCAAGAGAGGAGAGGTTAGGGTTTCATTGCGGGCTAGTTTTTTATTACGGTTTAATGCGTTTTGAAAATCAAACCCGATCCAAACACAAAAACCTCACTTCTTCCATATGTCGGTCAACTTTTGTAGATAGCGGTATTGGACAACATGACGAAGAAGTCCGAAATACTGACCGATTTTTAAAAAAATACTATAAAGGATATATATATATATATATATATATATATATATATATATATATATATATATATATATATAGTTAGTTAGTGTGTGTGTGTGTGTGTGAGAGAGAGAGAGAGGGGGTGTGTGTGGTTGTTGTCCCTTAAAACAAACATGTCGGGCGACATCAAAGACTAAAACATTGAATAAGATTAGGGAACAATGCACAAGGAGAGAGAGAGAGAGAGAGAGAGAGAGAGAGAGAGAGAGAGAAGGGCAACGAGGGAGGATTACGTTCACGTGCCAAGGGGTTAATGGGTTGGAAGCCGTTAACCATTTGAAGTTTAAAAAACCATATTTTTAACTACAGCGGCCGATATTGGCTTATTTCTTATCGGCAGACATGGACACATTCGTCTCAACCTAATATATCAGTTGATTCTCTCAAACCATATAATGGATATGGTACCGATATGTCATTTTTCTTGTGAAAATGGCATGTCGGCTGACACCTATAATACATGCTACTACATTATAATTTCTAATGACATCTATAATACAGATACTACTGCAACTTTATAATTTCTAATTGACAAGTGTAAAGCTATATATATGATTCAAGGGCAAGTTTGTTCAGTCAACTCATTCTCCAATAAGCACCTAACCACTTGCTACATCTCATTTTACATAGCCTATGAATCTATGAGATCGACTATCATATGAAGTACATTACTAGGTTATCGCAATATCCAACGTATAACTAGATATTACTATGATTGTATTAGGAAGCACAAAAACTCCAAAAATGTTGTGTCATGTCTGACACATATTGGACGCACCCCAGACACTCCAGAATACACTAGGCCACACCAAAATAGGTGCCGTGTCCATGTCCCCGTGCTAATACCGCGTTGTGTCCTATCCTTGCCCTTGCAAGATAGTAGGAACCATTCGGTTAGTTGAGTCAAACATGATGTCCATAATCATACTTAGTGATCAACATAAAAATTTAAACATTCACTAGCAACTAGCTTAACTTTATCATAGGTATTAAAAATAATGAACATCTATGATAACTTGTCATTAATGATAAATCTTTTATTAAATTTGAACGGATGTCTTAAAAAATGATCTCTCGTGTGAGTTGGCTTTTGGGCATAACACTAACAAGCATATCATCATATTAAGGAGTCCATAGATTATTTCAGATACAGTAAAACAATATAACAAGAAAAAGGAATGAAGTCTCACTCTTAATAATAATTGATTGGATGAAAGAGGTAACGTCTGATTTCGGATGATAAGATTTCCAGTAAACGTGTACAGTGAATTGTTTGGCTGTTCACACTGTATTTCCCCTGTATATGTATGAAAGATATTCAGAAGACTAATCAATATGAGACAAGATTTTAAGAAGAAACACTAGAACATATCAACTAATACTGCAGGTTTGGGGAAGCAGGTAATTGACAGAAATGAGACTGATACAGTGGTTGTCATGCAGGGAAAGATTCTTCTCCCCAAAAGCCCCTTGATTGTCACTACATGTGACAAATATATTAGACCATTGGACATGAACTATTCTGCATAGCACTTAACTATGTTCTTAAGAACTACAATAAGAACATGAAAGCACTTATGAATGATGAATATGTCACAGAGCCAATGGTGTTTATCAAGTCCTTGTTATCAGTTAAGATTGTGCAGAGACGTTTACCGTTTAGTCGATATCAAAATAATATGATTCGGTTCACACCAGTATGAGTGTTAAAGTTATTTTATGGGCATGCTCCGTAATGACTATGCTAAGAGTCTCAGCTAAGAATCAAAGGTTCAAAAGGGAGAAATAATCAAGGTTCACACCAGTGTCATAGTTAAGTAATTGTACGACATGGGCATGCTCCATAGCAGTTATGCTAAGAGTCTCAGCCAATTAAATGTCGGGAAAAGTTTCAAAGGAGAGAAACAATCAAGGTTCAAACCAGTATCATAGCTATGCTATTGTATGGCATGCTCTGTAGCAATTATGCTAAGAGTCTCAGCCAATACAATGTCTAGGAGAAGTTTCAAGGGAGAGAAACAATCAAGGTTACCAGATCTGCAACCCCACACACCGCCAGGTCAAGAAACTAGCTTGCACATTGCCAAATGTTGTGCAAGGTGGAATTGGAATACTGCTTGATTTATAGATTAGCAGAGGAATCCATAGCTCAAGTAACATAAATTGAACAGACCTATTACTAACATCATTTTTATGAGCAAGGAACAACAACGCAGTTGAACAAATCTGGAAGGACGGACTCATCGGCATTGTGGTGTCAGAATGCTCCAAGAGATGGGGAATGACATGAACCTAAAATCCCAGATAGCATGGAAGACAATAGGAAGAAATACAAATGGAGGGAACTAAATTTTATTTCTTTGAAATAGCACGTGTATATCTTATCCAATGACAGTTAAACTTTATTAAACGACAGTCATATACCTAAATTAATGATGGTCGGATGAGTCTAATAATTTGTTTAATTCTATGTTTGACGGACATGAATGCGACACAGCATGATACGGACACGAAAGCAGCAGACACGGCATTGATTTTTGTGTGTCCTAGTTTATTCTAGAGTGTCTATGTTGTGTCTGACACGACACAACACGGACACGCCACTGATTTTCAGAGTGTCCAAGCTTCCAAGGTTTAATTGTTTGATGTTAGTCACGTTGTTCACTATAGTTTACTCTATTTTGTTTACCTATTAATAAATTTGTAATGAGATGATGATGTGCCTTACTAACTAGCCAAACAGGCTTGTGTGATGCAAGTATTAGAGATTAAATAGATGCTTCTGGAGAACTTCATATCAGTAATGGGTCTTCAAATCTGATTTAGATTTGAACCAGTCAGAGGGAAAACAATCATAAGAAGGCAATGTTTTCCTGAGGGAAACCAAGTGTCGGTTTTAATTAGGAATTCAAGAAAGAAAAGTTCTAGGTGCATAATTACACCCTTTTTACCCATTTTCGATGTCAACCACTAAATTTCAAGACTTGAACTACTTCAACTAGAGAAGGGTAAATTTGTCCAAAATAGTTAAGGTTGACTTCAAAAAGTTTTTCAATCCTGTAGTAGTATAGATTCAATCTTTCAAGAGAAAACAAACTTTCAAGTAGTAGTTAATAAAGTGTTCTGAAGGAACTGGGGAAAAAACATCACAAACTTCTACCGTAGTAAGCCCACCCTTGAAGTACCACATAACGAGCAAATTAAAACACCCCACACACATAATCATACCTAGTAGCAAAACACTCCAAAATTCTAAACCTGAAAAGAAAAATATTAGGATTTCAAACATAGGCTTGTGTTGAAGTTTTTGTGTACAATACAAAGAGAAGCAATTAAAATTTCTCAAAAAATTAACACATACTTTATGTTCTACATAATGGTATCTGTAGAAATTATAGAAGGTACAAAAATTTACTATTTTGAGATGGATTGAGTTTTAAATCCACAGTGTTAGGATTGCCGCACTATTGTCTCCTTAGACACAAAAACCGAAGGTGCTGCAATTCGTTCGCTTTTTTTTTGTCGATACTTAAGGACACAGATGTTTTCGTCTAAATTTCATAATCTAATAAAAACAACGAACCAGAAATTATAGGATACTACATTTCCATAGCCATCTTTATTAGAGGGGAAAAAATGAACTCCTATGATTATTCTAAATGTATATATCCATGTCAGCATAAACTATGAGATGAAATCAATTTTAAGCTCCTTGACATGCATTGCATGTAACATGCATTTACCTAGTATACTAAAAACAAGGAAGCATGGAAAAAAATCAGTGAGATTAACAAACCCTTAAGTGGGTCCCATAGAGTCAGAAAAACAGAAATTGTATTAGATAAAAAAAATTCACAAAATCGTAGAGAAAGAAGTGATGATCTCCAAACTAGTTGTAGCAGAAAAGTTCCTTCAACTGTCAGCTGTCATATTACAGAAAAGAAGAAGTGGCTTAATGAAAAACGACGACTTGAGTTATTATTAGGGATGGAGATGGTAAACTTGAAAAAAATTAAGCAGTTGATAAGTTACTCAAGAATTTTGGTGTGTAGACATGAATAAACTCACTGAACCAAATGAAGAACTATGCTTAAGATCATAGTTATGGTATAATTACAATCCTCAAAAGAAAAATATTTATCAGGAGATATTACATCTGTTCCTTTTTAAATAAAATAACAAATATGTGGCTCATGGTCACAACTCACGAGTTCTTACTTCACAGTTCATGGATATTAAAATCAAACAACAGACAGAATCGAAATAAGGTTAAATTCATAAATGCCTTTCTGCTGCATTAGATAAAGTTATTCTTTTTTTCCAAACATGTACTACATGTCAACTTAACAATAATCAACTTTTTTGCTGCCAACACAGTAATTCAGCATTTCCCCCCATTCCTCCAAACAAATTGGAGCATACAACAAAAAACAAAATCAATCAAGGATTCAACAATAAAACCTTTAAATTCAGCAGCTTTTTCAGGAAGCAAGTAATCCCATGTCCTCTCGAGAGCTTTTCTGATCTTCAAATTTGTCTCACCATCAAGATTTGCAGTCTGAAAAGTAAAGTGATATCAGAATCAAAAGAAAATCAGATGGTCGTATTTTCAATATATAGTTTAAAAAAGAACCTCAATGTAGCAGACACCATCAGGATTTGAGCTAGCAAGGAACAGCAAATCAGCAGGAAAAAAACAATCTTGCTTAATCTGCACCACCAATGTGTAAGAACCATAAGCTAATAAGCTATACACAATCCATAACTTTATTGATCAAAAACCAAAAAGGAGTATGGTCTTGGGCTCACCGTCTTATAATCTTTCTAAGCCTGAGAATTTAAGAGGTTGCACGCTGCTTACAGGTGCCTAAACTATGTGATCAATAAGGGAACTTTTCCCAAAACCAACTGGCCTTCTAGGTTTCTGATGGCATTCACTCTCCTTTCCATAGTTCCCTCAACCATAGGTTTTGCATAAGCCAATATAAGATTTGGGTGTGGAATCTCAGAGTTGTAATCAATAGGTAACATGGTTAGATGGGAAATAAAACCTAGAAGATGATGATACTGATATTGTCTCGGTAGGCACAAAGAACATCATTACTGTGTAGCTCATGCAAATTTTACCTACTAGTAGATAATAAAGAAATTTGTCAAACTTTTATGAAGGCATCCAAACATAATAATGGCAAATAAGAGCACACACAAAAGGAGTAGGAAGAATAATTCCCATGTGATTGAGTGGGTATGATTTCCTTTTGGTCCATGTTGTCTTAACAAACAGAAGTGAATTGGTGGATAGGATCCTGTTAAAATTAACTCCAAATAAAACTTCTGCCAAGCTGCTTCATGTATCTCTCCGGTCATACTTATCCCTTTTTCAAGTCATTGTTCATTTTTCCTCAACACTGTCATTATTGGCCTTGTCTAGCTACTTCCAGCGCTAGACCACCCAAAGTCAAAGTCATCCACAATTTCAAAACCTTTCTGCAGAGATTGAATACAGGCTCCATCAAATTACAATATTATTTATGTTGGATAATCAAGGTCAAGCTTAATTGATTATAACAGGATTATTAAGCACTGAAGTATGGCAAAAGAATACATTGTATCAAAGTCCATGAATTTTATTTTAGACTGATTCAGGTCTTGGAATCAATTAGGATATGTGCTTATTGTATGGCATGAGAACTAATTAATATATGTGCTTAACGTAGTTATGTTAGGCACCAATTGGGGGATATGATAGAGACTGACTCAAGTCTCGAAATCAATAGCCAAAAAAAAAAAAATCCTAAAGTGGCAATGTGACATAATGTTGTAGCTTACGTCAAATGAAAGGATTTCTTTTGAAGGTTAAGTTGCTTCATACATACTTATCATCCTCTATTTAGTTACAAGGAAAATAAATATCCAATGTTTCAAAGCACAGCAGCTGGTCCGGATAGATTCACAAAAAGCAGCCAGTTGGAATGTAGATATGATTGTCAATGTCAGGTCTCACGGATGGGCTTGTACTGCAGCATACAGTAGTTTAAGAAACAACGAATGCGACAAAGCCTGTCCTAAATTTTTGGGGTCAGCTATTTGAATCATTTTCTTCCATTGAGCTAGGGTCTATGTCCCCGGTAACATTAACAAAAAACATATCTTTTTTATAACTTCAATCCATGTTCATTCAGACATACTAGTCTTAGCGGCTCCTTTAACTACTAGAGTATCGCTCCTTAGGTGCATATTGGTCTGTGTTGCACTCCAAACCATCTACGACGATATTTTCTCATCTTGTCCCCAAGTGGAATAACCTCTAACTTTTCACAAACACACTCATTGTTTATCCTCTATGTTTTAATGTATTGTCACTCATCAACCTTAGCATTCTCATTTCTACTATACTGATTTTCTGGACATATTTCTTAATTGCCCACGCTTGGATTCATAAGAATGCCCGGTCTTATAGTCGTCTTATAAAAAATTTCTTTCAGTTACAAAGGTATCTTTTGATCACAAAGTACTCTCGAAGCACTCCACTATTTCAACCATATTAATATATGCATGAGATCCTTCTCAAACTCTTTGGCACGATGAATGATGATCCTAAATACTAAATATTATCGCTCATTTGTATCTCTAGTCCATAAGCATGTCCAATCTTATAGTTGTCTCATAGAATTTATAGTCTTATAGAATTTTTCTTTCAACTACAAAGGTATATTATGATCACAAAGTAGTCGCCACCATTCCAACTATCACGTTTTAAGTATATGCATGAGATCCTTCTCAATCTATCTATCACGATGAATGGATGATCATAAATACTAAAAATTATATCTATATGTACTCCCCCTTCATTTCTCTTTGCTTTTTGGTTGATCATATACTCTATTTTTGTCCTATTAATTTTAAAATCCTAAAGATTTCAAAGTTCATCTCTCATTTTTATTTTAGCATCTAAACATTTCTCATCGACCAACAAAATATCATCAACATACACCATAGAACTTCCTCCTGGATATACTTAGTAATTTCATCCATAACTAGCACAAAAAGGTAATAACTTATTGTTCATCACGATAATATAAAATGGTTTACTATCTTATCTTCTCAAATGGCTGCACGATCGTTGTAACTCCATCATACATATCCTTAATGATCTCAATATAGCCACTAGAAACTTGTTTCTTCTCCAAAGCCCATCGATCTCCCCAGGATCTCTATCATAAGTTTTCTCTAACTAAACAAAAACCATATATAAATCCCTATTTTTCTCTCTAAATATTTCAATTGATATTCTTAATAAATAAATTGCTTCCATAATAGATGTCCCTGGCATAAAACCAAATGATTTTCTATTATTCTAGTTTATTTTCTTAATCTTTGCTCAATTACACTCACCCATAGCTTGATGGTATGGCGCATAAGCTAATTCCTCGATAGTTATTACAACTCTCAGTAGCTCAAGCAATGGTTCTTATATAACTATTTGGGAGGACAACCATGCCCGAGAAAACAAAAATAGACCTATTATTCAATAGATAACAACCAACCTCATGAAGCAATCACACATTCTGATATCTAATTAGATCATCACATACGGTAGGGCAAAAGAAGGGCCTACAAAACTTACCCTCACAAGGTCTCCAACCTGCAGGTTCTTCCAGGGAACACTTTCCCACTTCTCACCTTGCAATACATCAACAGGAGTACTATTTATAGCTTTATCATTTTGCAGTCGTTTCTGTAACAATAAAATGAAAATTATTAAATAAAATAAGAAAGTCAAACTAGTTAATATCAACCACATATAAAATAAAAGATTATTCAAGAAAAACTAAATTACTAACCCAATCCTCAAAAGCTTCCTTCACAAGAGAAACTAAAAGCACGAGACTTAGTGGAACAACATTTGTTATAGGATGCACTGGACTGCAAAGCGATAGAGTACCTTAGTGAAAACTGTTATCAGTTATTTATTCCAGAGACTACCAATCAAATATTGAAATACAACTCAAATTACAAAATATTGGAACAATTTCAGAAAAAATGCAATAACAATATAATTACCTGATTGGTGTAGTTGATAAGATTGAGATCATAAGGAAGTACAAATTTGCCACCCGCCTGAACTGTCAGCAGAAAATATAGATACTTTTTAATAGAATAAGGAGAGAACTAAAAAAAAACTTTATGAAATGAACATTATGGGGAAAAAGTTACATGATGTATTGCCAAAAAGTTTAGGATAGAAAACAAACTCACCTGTTCAAACAGCCCTTTTGGTAAAAAGGTTAAAATGTTATATTTAGTAGTTGATACGGAATTCCCCTGAAAAGATGGAAATGCTTAGTCACTTAAGAATTAAGATAAAATAGCCTTGAAAAAAAAGGAAAAAGTGTTTACTTAATCATGATTTAGTTTCAAAGACGAATAAACAGAGATTTCATTATTTTTCAAGTAACAAGTTAAGAAGGGTGAACTTTGAGATATCAGAAAAATAAGAAAGATCGATAAGATTGTTTGGAGAGAATTCAACTGATGACTCATTAGAAAATGTCCTTAGATATTTTCTGCCACTCCCATCAGTATTTAGCAACTAGTTTAATTTTTTTCCACTTTGAGCAAAACAGTCTCAATGATTTCTCCATACACTGGTAGATGAAATGTTTGTTCCTTGAATGACCACATATTAGAAAAAAGTAAACAGTAAGCATGCAGTACATAGTACACTGGATTAACAAATAATGAGGAAACGAGCATAAAATGCCAACTCTTATAGAGGCATCATAATGAGCAGATGAGCATAAAATGCCAAGTCTCCGGATGTATAGAGGCATCAATGCAGATTGCAATGCAGAAATCTAGTATAATGGTCCAAAAGAAAGGGTAATAATCAAAGGCATGAAGTGACATGCTTTTGGGTACTGCATACGAGTAGAACACCAACACCATGTATAATCCTTCAAATTAAATTTCATCACAAAACGTTCAAATAAAGGCTGGTTAAGAAATTTTGACCCAATATAATGAGAAGTACTTGATGTACAAACAATATGGAGCTGAGAAAGTTTAAATTATCTGCAGTGGTGCCCAACTTTCAGCAATTGACAAAAGGAAATAAGATTAAATCCTTTGGATGGCTATCCAAAGGGTTTAGCAACACTATTTATATTTACTTTTAGCTGACAGAAATTTCTATCAATTAATTAATAGCTATGAATCTTAGGGCTATAGTTTCCCATATCCTTAGATTATCGACAAAAGAGTGTCCAATACTGTAGATGAAAGAGGGTTTGACAATTCATATTTAAGTAGCTGAAGTTTGAAGTCTCGGTAGAGCATTTACATGTTAAGAATCTTAAGACCAACCATCCACGCCCTCTTTTCCTTGTAGATCAAACATAAAAAAAAAACATTGCAGGGCTGCAGCAAGGTACAAGCTACAACATAAGCATTTATTTTCCCATATATACAGATGACGATGTGCATTAATTGCTTTTGAGTCTAAAGTAGTGTATTTGGTAATGTGATTAAATTTGGATCTTTGTATTCCATATATATTCATGTTTTTTAAAGCAAATAATATCATCTTACCTCATCTACTCTCTTGATCTAGAGGAACTTGGAAGATTTCTTCTTGCTTGCATAACCTTAAAATACATGATCAAAAGAAGAATCTACAGAAAACCGGACTTTGAGGTTTAATGGAAACATTGGAAAGGTCATTTTAGGATTATTTGGTTGACAACGAGGTATAATGTCAAAATTTCTTCAGGGTCCTTCTTATTGTTTGTTCTAATTGGTTCGTTCTAATGAAATAGACCTGGATGCGCATGTAAGAACCAAAGTTCACAGTGTGAGAATCAATACCAGACCATATAAGTATCCCTGTCTCAACAGTTCCATCTTCGTGGGCGGAGTGTCGGGGTCGTAGGGGTCGGCTATTTGTATCCTCATCTTCCATTCTGCTCTACTAACAGGAGCGGATCTAGGAATTTAAACTAGGGTGGGCTAGAGATGGACTTCCTCATATATAAAAAACTAAAAGTAAAAAAAACATATTGAAAAAAAGAAAAAGAAAATTTGGGGTGGGCTACCAGCTAGATCCGCCCGTCTACTAAGAGTCAATTTCCTCTTGATCCCTCTTTACAACCATAATCCAAGTTCGTTTAGCCCTATACCCCAGTCCTAACAGCTCCTTCAATCAAAAAAACCTATCGTTCCTAACTACTACATCTATTGGTCTATACTACACAAGTGCAAACCATCTCACACGATTTAGAATTTCTCTCTTTGTATCCTTGTTCGGCGCCATCTTCAACTTCCCATGAACAACTCATTTATTTTTCCATCTTCTCCAGAACATCTAACAACAAAGCCAATTATCCCAAATTTGTGGTCGGTCATTCGAATCCTTTTCTCCCATTCGGCTCCGTTAAGGGCCCTGTCCTCCTTAACTTTAACAAAAACCATATCATTTTCTCCCATTCGGCTCCGTTAAGGACCCTGCCCCCCTTAACTTTAAGAAAAACCATATCCTTTTGTTACAACCTCAACCTCAACCCAAGTTTGTTTAGACCTACCTCTAGTTCTAGAGGCTCATTCGGCTTAAAATATATTAGTTTTCGTTAGACATGTCCAAACCAACTGAGACCATTTCTACATCTAAAGATTCTTTATTTGTTTTTCCTTCTCTCTATGTTCTCTCGTCGGAGATACTCGAAATATTCGTGTCGAC
The DNA here is from genome assembly GCA_036927795.1 of Iris macrosiphon. Lineage (NCBI taxonomy): Eukaryota > Viridiplantae > Streptophyta > Magnoliopsida > Asparagales > Iridaceae > Iris > Iris macrosiphon. The sequence continues at coordinate 185,512,301 of JAYESA010000003.1, read as the reverse complement.
GTGTCCGTATTGTGCCGCATCGGATAATACAAGCGGAACCGAATGTGCCGCATCCGTACTGTGTCCGTACTGTGCCGCATCGGACAATTTCCTCTCGTATCCCTCTTTACAATCTTAATCCAAGTTCGTTTAGCCCTATATCCAGTCCTAACAGGTCCTTCAATCAAAAAAACCTATTGTTTCTAACTACTACATCTATTGTCTATGCTACACAAGTGCAAACCATCTTACACGATTTAGAATTTCTCTCTTTGTATCCTTGTTCGGCGCCATCTTCAACTTCCCATGAACAACTCATTATTTTCCTATCTTCTCCAGAACATCTAACAACAAAGCCAATTATCCCAAATTTGTGGTCGGTCATTCGAATCCTTTTCTCCCATTCGGCTCAGTTAAGGGCCCTTCCCTCCTTAACTTTGACAAAAACCATATCATTTTCTCCCATTCGGCTCCGTTAAGGACCCTGCCCCCCTTAACTTTAACAAAAACCATATCCTTTTGTTACAACCTCAACCTCAACCCAAGTTTGTTTAGACCTACCTCTAGTTCTAGAGGCTCATTCGGCTTAAAATCTATTAGTTTCCGTTAGACATGTCCAAACCAACTGAGACCATTTCTACATCTAAAGATTCTTTATTTATTTTTCCTTCTCGCATGTTCTCTCATCGGAGATACTCGAAATATTCGTGTCGGCGTTTTCGTACTATGCCGCATCGGATAATACAAGCGGAACCGAATGTGCCGCATCCGTACTGCGTCCGTACTGTGCTGCATCGGACAATTTCCTCTCGTATCCCTCTTTACAATCTTAATCCAAGTTCGTTTAGCCCTATACCCCAGTCCTAACAGCTCCTTCAATCAAAAAAACCTATCGTTCCTAACTACTACATCTATTGGTCTATGCTACACAAGTGCAAACCATCTCACATGATTTAGAATTTCTCTCTTTGTATTCTTGTTCGGCGCCATCTTCAACTTCCCATGAACAACTCATTTATTTTCCTATCTTCTCCAGAACATTTAACAACAAAGCCAATTATCCCAAATTTGTGGTCGGTCATTCGAATCCTTTTCTCCCATTCGGCTCAGTTAAGGGCCCTGCCCTCCTTAACTTTGACAAAAACTATATCATTTTCTCCCATTCGGCTCCGTTAAGGACCCTGCCCCCCTTAACTTTAACAAAAACCATATCCTTTTGTTACAACCTCAACCTCAACCCAAGTTTGTTTAGACCTACCTCTAGTTCTAGAGGCTCATTCGGCTTAAAATCTATTAGTTTCCGTTAGACATGTCCAAACCAACTGAGACCATTTCTACATCTAAAGATTCTTTATTTATTTTTCCTTCTCTCATGTTCTCTCATCGGAGATACTCGAAATATTCGTGTCAGCGTGTTCGTACTGTGCCGCATAGGATAATACAAGCGGAACCGAATGTGCCGCATCCGTACTGCGTCCGTACTGTGCCGCATCAGGCAATTTCCTCTCGTATCCCTCTTTACAATCTTAATCCAAGTTCGTTTAGCCCTATACCCCAGTCCTAACAGCTCCTTCAATCAAAAAAACCTATCGTTCCTAACTACTACATCTATTGGTCTATGCTACACAAGTGCAAACCATCTCACACGATTTAGAATTTCTCTCTTTGTATCCTTGTTCGGCGCCATCTTCAACTTCCCATGAACAACTCATTTATTTTCCTATCTTCTCCAGAACATCTAACAACAAAGCCAATTATCCCAAATTTGTGGTTGGTCATTCGAATCCTTTTCTCTCATTCAGCTCAGTTAAGGGCCCTGCCCTCCTTAACTTTGACAAAAACCATATTATTTTCTCCCATTCGGCTCCGTTAAGGACCCTGCCCCCCCTTAACTTTAACAAAAACCATATCCTTTTGTTACAACCTCAACCTCAACCCAAGTTTGTTTAGATCTACCTCTAGTTCTAGAGGCTCATTCGGCTTAAAATCTATTAGTTTCCGTTAGACATGTCCAAACCAACTGAGACCATTTCTACATCTAAAGATTCTTTATTTATTTTTCCTTCTCGCATGTTCTCTCATCGGAGATACTCGAAATATTCGTGTCGGCGTGTCCGTACTGTGCCGCATCGGATAATACAAGCTCTGCGTCCGTACTGTGCCGCATCGAACAATTTCCACTCGTATCCCTCTTTACAATCTTAATCCAAGTTCGTTTAGCCCTATACCCCAGTCCTAACAGCTCCTTCAATCAAAAAAACCTGCCGTTCCTAACTACTACATCTATTGGTCTATGCTACACAAGTGCAAACCATCTCACACGATTTAGAATTTCTCTCTTTGTATCCTTGTTCGGCGCCATCTTCAACTTCCCATGAACAACTCATTTATTTTCCTATCTTCTCCAGAACATCTAACAACAAAGCCAATTATCCCAAATTTGTGGTCGGTCATTCGAATCCTTTTCACCCATTCGGCACCGTTAAGGGCCCTGCCCTTCTTAACTTTGACAAAAACCATATCATTTTCTACCATTCGGCTCCGTTAAGGACTCTGTCCTCCTTAACTTTAACAAAAACCATATCCTTTTGTTACAACCTTAAACCAAGTTTGTTTAGACCTACCTCTAGTTCTAGAGGCTCATTCGGCTTAAAATCTATTAGTTTCCGTTAGACATGTCCAAACCAACTGAGACCATTTCTACATCTAAAGATTCTTTATTTATTTTTCCTTCTCTCATGTTCTCTCGTCGGAGACACTCAAAATATTCGTGTCGGCGTGTCCGTACTGTGCCGCATCGGATAATACAAGCGGAACCGATCAGGAAACTATGTAACCGAACCGAATCGAAGAAGAAGAAGAAGAGATCTAGGAAAACCTTGAATCTGACGAGAAGATTGGCGTCGCGATCGTTGCAGAAGATGGTCCGGTGGTCGGGGGACCGCGGCTGGACCCGGCCGAGGTGGACCGTCCTCGCCGACGACAGCGACTCGCTCAACGACGCCGGCCGGGATCCGGCGCCGCCGTCACCTCCCAGCCGGATCGTCGACGCCCTATACCGGTCGCCGTTCATTTTTTTTCCCTCCGGTCCGGTCCGATCCGAACACCAAAGAAGAAAATTTTGGATCGGAAGTGGAAATTATCGTTAGATTTTTTCCGATATGGGTGGAGGTGGGGTCGTGGAAGAGTGGTCGTCGGATCCGGTGACCGGCCTGGGACGCGTTGGGAACAGTGGATCTGTGTTTCCTAAGGGGGTGAGAATACCGGCGCAGAATTAGAAACAAGGGTCCAACTCTGTCATAAGGAAGTGTGAAGAATTTTATTATAGGTATTTAGGTCCTTTGACTTTTATAAATTTACAAAGTGTTGATTTATAATATTCCTTATGCAAGAAGAAAAATAGTTTTTTTTTTTTTTTATTACTTGGAGTACGAAATTTCAACCTTTTTTCCGGTTTGGGTTAGGCAAACTCTAAAAGCACTACATGTTTGAGAAAAGGGCAGCTCAAATTCTCATATAAAAGTCAATGACTTTTATTTTCCAGGACAATTTTTTTTTTCTAGGACTGTCACAATATTGATAATTGGAAGGACTGTTAATATTGTTACAGTCCTAAATAATTAGGACTGTAAAAAAAATTGACAGCCCTTCCAACCGGAAAGACTATGACAGTCCTTTCAATTAGAAGGACTATCAACTTTGTGACAGTCCTAAATAATTAGAAGGACTGTCAATTTTGTTTACAGTCCTAACAAGGAAGAAGAAGAAGAAGAAACGGTAGCAGCAGCATCAAGGACGGGGTGCGGGGGCGGGCGGCGGCGCTGGGCGGACTCGCGGGGTGCGGGGGCTGTGCGGGGCGGACGCGTGCGGGGTGCAGGGTGCGGGGGGCTGCGCGCGACGGAGGCACGCACACGCGCGTGGGGATGGGCCGACGACAGCGGCGACGGCGGCAACAACAACAACAACAGCCTCCGCGCGCGCCTCCGCCTCCTCCCCCGTCTTTCGCCGCCGCCTCCTCCTCCGCCGCCGGTTAGGATTAGTGTTAGGATTTGAGAATTTGAAGAGAGAGAGAGTAGAAATTTAGAATGAATGGTTTTGAGAAGGTTTGGAAGGGTTGGGTTGTTCTGAGTAAATTTTGGGAGAGTTGGGTTGTCCTGAGTAAATTTTGGGATGTTCTAAGTAAAAGTTACAAAAATCTGGATTGTTCTGAAGTAATGGACTGTCCTAAGTAACTATTGTAGTGCCTTTAGAATTTGTCTTTGGGTTATTAATAAAGATATTTTAGCAAATGTCCCTACCCAAAATATCAAAACTAACATATACCTCCAGTAAATAGAAAAACTAATAAATGTCCCAAAATCAAAAAAAGGATTAAAAGAGTGGAGGCATATCTTGAAATTTTACTTAATCCGTATAAAGAATACGGACATTTACTAGTTATTTCTTTTAGTGAGGATATATGTTAGTTTTAATATTTTATTTAAAGATATTTGCTAAAATATTTCTTATTAATATGATTTCACCGATTATAATATTATAATCAATATCGAACTCGAGTGTTCCTTATGGTTACCAGAAAGAGATATAAGATTCTGACTGAGTAGTCGAAAATTGATAAATCGAACCACGAAGACATATTTTTTTTTTTATTTATTTGATAAATTTTCAATTGATGTTGTTTGATCAATTTAATTGAGATTATTTTGGGAAATTTTTGGAAAGAAAAGAATGATTATTTTGGAAAAAAAGAATAGACGCGTATAAACCACTGAATAAAAGGGTAAATTCATCGCTCAATATTGGTAGTTGTGGTCCAACAACTAATCATTACCGATAAATGACAAAGAAAGGCCTTTGATGCACTACAAAAAAGACTCAGTAATGTCTAATTTTTTATCCTTAATAATTATAAATTTGTCAATTTTAAAAATTAGTTTAAATTTGTACATGTAATAATTACAAGTTTGTTACTTAAAAAAATCATTCATCGGGTTGTTCATTTTCAATTAATTTTTTTTATAATTAGAACGGTCAAAATTTTAACAGTCCTACCAATTGTAAGGACTTTTAAAATTTTGACAGTAATAACAATTGGAAGGACTATAAAAAATTTTACAGTCCTAAAAGTATATAATAATTTTTTAGGACTGTCAAATTTTGACAGTCCTTCCAATTTATACGACTGTCAAAATTTTGACAGTCCGGAGAGAGAGGGGACGGGACTGCGTGGAGGCCGGAATGAGGGGTGCGGAATTGCACGAGACGGAGGAGCGGGAGGATGAGGAGGAGGAGAGGGGCTGGAGAGGAGGAGGATGAGGAGAAGGCTGGAGAGGAGCGGAAGGAGGATGTCGGAGGTGGGCGGAGGAGCGGAAGGAGGATGAGAGGATCCAGAGAGGAGGAGGAGGAGGATGCTGGAGGGGACGGAGGAGCGGGAGGAGGAGGAGATGATCCAGAGAGGAGGAGGAGGAGGATGCTGGAGGGGGGTAGGGGCGATGTAACCGACGGGAGCCGACCTCGTCTGCCTCCGATGTGCCTCCGAAGAGGACTCCGGCGGTGACGGAGCCAACAGAAAGGTGCTCGAGGTGCGGCTCTAGGACGACGACGGGGTCGATGGCGAGGTCGATGACGCGGAGAGACGGAGAATCGCGAGAGAAAGGAGGAGAGGCTGGAGGGGGTGGGGGTAGGGGAGGAGCAGGAGGAGAGATGTGAAGAGGGTGGACAGTCCTAATAAATTTTGGACTAGTTTGAATAAAAAAAAATTCTAACTGAACTAGCATCAATACTGGACTAATCCTGAGTCATTTTTATAGTGTCTTTATCATAGGCCCAAAGAAAGTGAGAGGTGGTTTTATTCTACTTAAATTTCAAGTACTTTTTTTTATATAATTTTGGTCCTTTGAGGGACTTTAAGTGACATAATTGAACAACTAATGATTATAAATATAATTTAAGGATGCAGATAAACAATTAAACTCTTGATGGACGGCCTATGTTGACAACATAATAAGTTAGGGTACTTTTGTTAACGAATATGGCTTAATTTAGATTCAAATACGCTATAGACCATCATAAACACAATCTTGGGTCTTGCATCATTATTTCAGGCTTCGAAGGGTGACAACTTGTTTGTGCTTGTTTTACGTATATATCTATTGATATCCGTATATAGCAAGTTTTGGAACATTCCTACCCTACCTAAGTATGATAAGCTTTAGAGAATAAAAAAGATGTATAATATATATTTTATCGTACTTTTGTTAATATTTCAAAGAAGAAAATAAGTGAAATAATTCTACACAGACCGAATAAAGAACCGTCTGGACCAAATTGATGCCACATGGCAGTCTCCTATTGGTCGAGGGGGCTGGAGCAAAGAAGGGGTGGAGCCCATGCAAATTAGGTGGGACAAATGGGGAGGGGACATGTCACCCTCGGTTTGAGGGACGGTCTTCCCTTTCGGACTGTCAGCCTTTTCTCAAAAGAGTGACATGAAATGTCGAATCAGGTGGTGTAACGACCCATTCCGCTCAGCGTGGAGAGCCGATTCAAATGACGCAAGCGCGATGACCCGTCCCGCCTAGCTTGACGAGAAGAATCGCTTGAGGCAAAGGAATTAAGACTTGGCCCTTCAGAAGTTCAAACTTAGACTTTTCAAAGACGCGCTCAGAGTCTCGCTCGGCCGAGGTGAATCATCGCTAAGGTGGGTGGCTACGATGAACATGTCTTTGCTTAACCTGCACAACTAATAACCTCGACGATACATGCTAGTCGTTAGGCAAATTACCTCTTGCATGCTAATAAATAATACAACGCACCTAGCTAAGAAAATAATCACATCTTGTATTGCTTGTCTAGAACATGGAAAAGAAGGAACTTGTTATTATATAGATTTTCTTATGCGTCTAACTTTTTGTCCCTGAACTGTTTCAATGCTCGTCATAATGATCTTGCCACGAATTAATGTTCACATAATTATGGTTCACTCACTTGAGGCATGAAGACTATCAAACTAGTCGTTTCCGAGCCAAGTAATGAAAACATGAAAAGGCTTCGAGACCATAAGGTCGCCAAGATGGTTTTTCGTACCGGAAATCGCATAATGCAAGAATGAAATGATAAGTAATAATGAAAGTGAAGAAAGATTATAGACGAGTATGTCGGAGACGTGTATTAGGGCTCGCTACCCGCGCTGCATGGAGCATAGCCAACCCAGTCAATAATTTGTTATGGCTCTAGGAACCCGTTAAGTAAAAAAGAATGGCTCGGGGACCCCGTAATAAGTTGAATGAAAGAAAAGATAAGTAAAGAAAAAAGAATCATGCATGGTTACGGACAAATCGTGCACGAGGCATATGGATTCCTCGGATGATCGCCGGGGCACCGGGATCGTGCCGGCCTAGGAGGAATGTGGGGTATTGTGTTCCCGGCGGTGGCTAGTGCAGATAGCCGGTTGTGGCAATGTAATATCAGGTTCGAAAATAAGGTATCATGTCCCAGTACCAGAATATGGAGACGGACACGACCAGCTATCCCGTACAAGGTATTATACGTCATACGACGATCACGGTTGTAACTTGACAAGGGGTGCATGCTATAATCAGGTCACTTAGGGTCACACGAACATCTATGTCTCAATCAATCAAACAAGAAACAGTAATTATAAAGCATATATAGTAAAGCAATAAGGCATCCCAAACGATTTCTCAAGATGTTCTGGAGGCCAGCTGTACAAAATAAGAAGCTGGTAGAATAACAAAAGTATATGACAGTATTATAGCTGCAATCTGATTTATATACAGTCATGGAAAGGAAAGTAAATGTTCAGACATGCCGGCTAATAGGTGTCGGTGGCTAAACGTCCAAAAGAGTAAAATGCACAAGGATGAACGGGGAATAAGAAAACCTACTCGTTATCCTCGGCGACCATGTTCCTGGTACGCACCATGAGTCGAGAAAAAGTACGCTGGATCCTCGGATGCTGGCTTAAAATCTGGCCATGCAAAACCAGCGGGGTTAGACCTAAAATAACAAGTACCACAAAGGAAGCACGAAATGGAGAAACAAAAACCCAAGCAATAAATATATAATAATATAATAATAATAACATATATATATATATATATATATATATATATATATATATATATATATATATATATATATATATATATATATATATAAGTTATGTGTCGTAACTTAGGTCCATGGCATATCCTAGCACAAAGGCCCAACCTTACAACCAAACAAGGACAATGGTCGAATCCATCATACTGTGATAGTCCATTTTCCTAGGCTACTAACAGAATAATACAATCACAACCAAGTCCAATTAATAAAATCGACCAATCACTTATTGTCACTACCCAATTCTAGAAAATATGGTATTTTTTTATTTTTATTTGATAAATAGTGTATTGTATTTAATTAATTATATTTATATTTATTTAGTGCTTGTATTATTTTTTTAATGATTGTTTTAGGGTTTTGGCTAGCCTGGACCCATGTCAGACCCTAGTGGACCCATGTCCGACCCAGCCCACACCCTTGTGAGAATTATTTTGGGGCTTAGAAATATTTATTATATTTTTAGTGGGTTAGTGGGAGAGATTTGGAGCTACTTTGAGTGCTTTTGGAACCCGAAACCCGAAACCAAGTCAAGTAGGGGCGTTTTGGGAATTTGGTGACTTATGTAACCTCTTTAACTACATGGCCGGCCCCTACCTACCCCCATTTCCGTGGAACACAGCATCAGCCCCCCCTTTGTGTTCTTCACTTCTTCTTCACTTCTTCTTCACCACTTCTTCTTTCTTCTTCCTTCCTTCTCCAAGTAAGTCCTTCTTCCATTTTTCTTCTTTCCTTCTTCCATTCCCTCTTCTTTATGCTAGTCCTAACCTTGCATTTTCCCTAACCTAGGTGTGAGGAGCTTAGGTCTAGTGTGGAAGCTAGATTTGGTGGCTTGGAGCTTGAGGGAGGTGATTCCAAGTTAATCGGAGACTTTGGCCTTGGGATTCCAACTCCCAAGAGGTAAAACCTAACTTTTCCCTTGCTAATTAATTTTATGTGGTGTAATTAGTGTTGTAGAACCTTCACAGACCCTAAGCCTACCCGTGGGAGGAAGTTGGAACTAGTTTGGTTGAGTTTAGAGACTTTGACATTAGGTTTTGTGTCGATTTCGGGTGGAATCCGAATTTGGCCCAATTTTGGGTGATGCCCTAGGTTAGACGGACCTAGGTAGACGTTGTCGGGTGTCTTGAGGGTGAGTGCGTGTAACACCCTGTTCCGCTCTAGCGGACTGCCGTCTCAATCGGCAATAGTGCAGCTGTCCCGACCCGCTTTGCCTCAAAGAGAATGCAAAGAATATCCAGACTTGTCCCTACAGGAATCCGGCTTAGGCTTTCAGAGACTCGCTTGACGTATCGCTCTACCGAGGCGAATCATCGCTAAGGTGGGTGGCTACGGTGAACTTGTCTTTGCTTAGCCAGCACACATAAAATCTGGAATATTCATGCTAGTCGCTAGGTGAATCACCCCTGCATGCTAATAAATCCAACACACCTAGCTAAGAGAATAATCTCAACTTGTATTGCTTGCTAGAACATGAAAATGAAATACTGCTTATATTCAGACCCTCGCATGCTAAGTCCCTTAACGGTTTCATCTCTCGGCTTACCTTCGGGTCCGAGCAACGTGCCTGCTTATGTTCCTTAGAAACGCATGCTTGTCTGCTTGAATGTTACCGTATTTTTATCCAAACCCCGGAAGACTACTAAGTAGTCATTCCGTGCCAGAATGAACCCGCAAGTATTCGGGACCGTTAGGTCACCAAGGCAGTTCCTGATCCAGGGGACTGCATCATGTTAAGAAAATGAATCATACTCCAGTGGCAAGACTCATTCAGGTATTCGGATCTCCCTGCAAGTCTCCCTCCTGTGCGGGCTTACAGCAACCCAGGAGACTGTGCATATCCAATAGCTAAATGAATCATACTCCAGTGGCAAGACTCATTCAGGTATTTGGATCTCCCTGCAAGTCTCCCTCCTGTGCGGGCTTACAGCAGCCCAGGAGACTGTGCATATCCAATAGCTAAATGAATCATGCATTACTGCTTGTCGTGTGCTCGTGCGTAAATTAATAATCGTGTTCGATCATGGACAACTTGTGCACAAGGATATAAGTTCTGCGGACGGTGCTGGGGCACTGGCACCGATCCGATCCGGGCAGACTTCGTGTTTATAGTCAATCGTGTTCGGACGGGATAACTTGCAACGCATCATGTTTTATGAGCTCCTCGTGTTTTCTCGTTGCATGCTATCCTTGTTCTTGACTAGTCTATTATGGCATCAAGCCAGTGATCATCGTGTGTATATGCTTGCAATGCCTCGTGTGATTATCGTGTGAATATGGCTTGCAATGCATCGTGTGATTTTTATGTGTGTTTAAACCTGCTGCATGCTTGCCTGTAAAACAAAAGATAACAAGTCATCCTCGCATAGCGGCTATCCGCGTGCGAGTCATTGCATATCATCAATGAATAACTTAACACCTGAACGATCATGTTATAAGAACCCTCCTGTTTGCATATGCTATGCCTCCTGAATGTTTATACTTACCGTGCTTGAATTAATCATGTTTGCCTTGGACAGGGAAGGAGAAATGGTAAGTTGGTAAGTCTTACCGTGTTTCCTCAAATATCGCACGGCGCACTGCCCGACACGATAGGCTATTGAATGTTTGCATAAAACTGATCCTAAGGCAACTAGAAAGACAACTTAATAGTTGTGCACGGAACCTGTATTACGTGTTTGGATTTGTCGAGCGGGCGAGTAGCTTCCCCACCAGTGCATTCAATGTACTGATAATCCACCAGTTTGATATGCAGGGTGCGGGAGAACTTCGTTCGGTGCAGATGCCTCCTTCGTGCGTGCTAAGGCCAGGAGTTTCCTCTGAAGCCTTGCAACGGTGCGTCCGGAACTGAAGCACATATACAAGACATAATGTTGGAGCGTCGCCTGACCATCGCCTGTACAATCATTCCACAATTGTAGCCACTTGACACGCTTTATGTTTCAGTGAGAGAGGCTTGAGTGACTTGTAATCTCGGCTATACGTCGCCTGTAACACTTGTTCATATCAATAAAAGAGCTTGCTTTACTTCCAACTTGTGTTTCAATACTTCCGCTATATTACCGACTCAGTGAACCTGTTATCGATCGCCTATGCGTTCATGACTCCGCTGCACTCGGACAATCTGTGCGACTCTGTGGCTTAGAACTCTTGCCGCCAGCCAATGAACCATGGCCTTGCACGGGCGTGGATCACGCTCGTGTGGCATCACGCCCGGATGGGTCAAAGCGATCGTTCCGCGGGAGCGCTGGCGAGGGTGATTCCCGCCTAACGGAAATGACCGAAATAGCCTGCGGAAGATCGGGGCGTGACAGTGCGTGTCTCCGTTCGGACACGGAAAGCCGTATCGCGGAGAAACGGACGTTTCGGGCGAAATTGGGGTTTTTCGTCGTCGCCGATTCTAAGTGCGTGGGCGTTTCCGCCACGGACCTAGAATCGACGTGGGAGCACTTTTTCTAGGATCTAAGCATCATTTAGAACGCGTGGGTAAATTTTGGGCCGATTTCGAGTTCGTTTGGTGTGCGTTTCAGGAGGTTTTTCGAACCGCGCACCACGTGTTCGTCGAAATGACCGAACGGCCATTTCGACTTGGTTTTCTCGTTTCGGGCTTGTGCGCGCGTTGGGTTAGTATCGGGGAGTGGGTGCTAGAGTTTTTGAGTTATATTTTATATATTTTAGGGTGTTGGTGAGTGTCGGGGTCGTTGGGCGTGAGTGGGGCGTGTTGTTTGTGTGTTGTTGTGTGTTGTGTTGTGTTAGTGTATATGTGTCTATATATATATATATGTATATATTTATATGTATGTGTGTTTATGTATATATATTTATATATATATGTGTGTATTTATATCTATGTGCTTGTGTGTGTATATGTCTATGTGTATGTATATATGTATGTATATGTGTAAGTGTGCTTGTGTGTGTATATGTATATATATATATATATATATATATATATATATATATATATATATATATAATATATATATATATATATATATATATATATATATATATATATGTGTGTGTGTGTGTGTGTGTGTGTGTGTATGTGTATGTATATATATCTTAGAGTGTGTGTGTATTGGTATGTATATATATATATTTGTATGTGTGCATATATATATATTGATATGTGTGTTTATATATATATATATATATATAGCTATGTATATATTTGTGTGTGAGTGTGTGTATTAGTGTGTTTGTGAGTGTGTAGGTGTGTGTGTTAGAGTGTGTTTAGAGTGTATATATATATATATATATATATATATATATATATATATATATATATATATATATATATATATATATATATATATATATATCTAGTAGTATATATATATAGTTATATGTATATATATATATATATATATATATATATATATATATATATATATATATATATATATATATATATATATATATATATATATATATATATATATATATATATAGGGTGATTGTACTTATTCTAGTAGTATATATATATAGTTATATGTACCTATAGCGCTCTAGTTAGCTAGGTGGGTTTCCTGGGTTATCCCCAGTGGTTTGTATTTTGGATGATTGTACTTATTCTTTTGTGGCTGTGAGATGTTGTAGCTATTATGGCCTTGGACTGTATTATTTTGGATTGTCTTGCTCTCTTGGTTCTGTTTCTTTGTTTATATCATATCGTGCTTTTATTCTTCCCCTAGATTTTGTGATTGAGAGTTCATATATATATTGCGTGGTTGCCCTCCTTTTGGAGAGGATTTTGATATATATATATTGCGTGGTTGCCCTCCTTTTGGAGAGGTCATGCCGGATTTTTCTGTGAGATATAGATAGATATGGTTGACCTAGAACGGACCTTTACAGCGTTCTACCACCGATTCTGCGGCGTAGGCTGGACATACCCACGGCTCATGTCCGATTTTCGGGTACGAGTCGTGACACATTTTTGGTGGTGGCCCATGCAGGTCTAGTTTTTAGGTTTACCTGCAATAGGATATAGGATATAGGCTGAGAGAGAGTGTGCTCAATCACAACTAGGACCCTCCCTGATTTCTTTTGCTATCTTTAATTTTTCTGAAAAATTGTTTTCTTTTGTAATATTACTGTCCTTCTTTGATGACATCGTTTCTTGCACTGTATTGATTTCTTTTGATCTGTGTTCTTCTTGATTCCATTCCAGCACTTGCTTTATTTGATTTCGGTGCTTCCCATAGCTTTGTGTCTGTATCTTTTGCTGTTAGACACCATCTTGTTGTTGAACCTTTAGCTAGACTCTGCAAGATCACGACCGGGGGTGGTATCATCCTAGTCAGTGATATCTGTAGAGACTGGAGAGTTACCTTGGGAGGCCGGGAGTTGAGTGTGTGCCTACTCATAATGCCACTTCCGAGCTACGATGTTGTACTCGGGATGGATTGGTTGAGTATGCATTGTGCTAGTATAGATTGTCGTGGAGGCAGAGTTTTGTTTAGTCCGTCGGGTGAGCCAGAGTTTCAGTTTGCCAGAGGAGCAGCGGAGCAGACCGAGGGAGTCTTCTGCGGAGCCCTGGTGGTAGAGCCGAGGTCACTACATCCACTGATAGAGGAGTATAGGGATGTCTTTCCGGAGGAGTTGCCAGGGTTACCTCCGGACAGAGATGTGGAGTTCTCTATAGACTTGGTGCCAGGCGCGGAGCCGATATCCCAGCACGTCTATAGAGTCAGCAACAGTGAGCTGGTAGAGTTGAAGAAGCAGGTGGATGAGCTTCAGGACAAGGGATTTATCAGATCTAGTTCTTCCCCGTGGGGTGCTCTGGTACTTTTTGTGCCGAAGAAGGATGGGTCGATACGGATGTGTATCGACTACAGGGCTCTGAATAACCTCACAATCAAGAACAAGTATCCGCTGCCGCGTATTGATGATCTTTTTGACCAGTTGAGCGGAGCGAGGGTGTTTTCCAGGATTGATCTGAGGACAGGCTACCACCAGGTGAAGGTCAGGAAGGAGGATATTCCGAAGACAGCTTTTCGGACCAGATATGGACAGTATGAGTTCTTGGTGATGCCGTTTGGGTTGACTAATGCCCCGGTAGTGTTCATGAATCTGATGAACAAGATGTTCCATCAACATCTGGACAGGTTTGTGGTGGTGTTTATAGATGACATCTTGGTGTATTCGAAGACCCCAGAGGAGCACGAGGAGCATCTAAGGATAGTGCTGGAGACTCTCAGAAAGAAGAAGCTTTACGGAAAGCTCTCGAAGTGTGAGTTCTTCCTTGACAAGGTAGAATTTCTTGGTCATTTGGTGACTGGAGAGGGTATCTCGGTGGATCCGAGAAAGATCATGGCAGTTGAGGCATGGAGTGCTCCGAGTTTAGTAGCCGAGGTCAGGAGTTTCCTGGGACTGGCAGGTTACTATAGGAGATTTATTCAGGATTTTTCCCGGATTGCAGAGCCGTTGTCCAGGCTGACTCAGAAGGACATAGAGTTTGTTTGGTCAGAGGAGTGCCAGATCGCCTTTGATGAACTGAAGAGGAGGTTGACAACAGCTCCAGTGTTGACGTTACCATCAGGTTCTGGAGGATTCACTATCTATAGTGATGCATCGGGAAAGGGACTGGGTTGTGTGTTGCAGCAGAATGGGAGGGTGATTGCCTATGCTTCCAGGCAATTACGTCCTCATGAGAAGAACTACCCTACCCACGATTTAGAGTTGGCAGCGGCCATCTTTGCTCTGAAGTTGTGGAAACACTATTTATACGGAGAGCGTGTGGAGATCTTCACAGACCACAAGAGCTTGAAGTATGTGTTTACCCAAAAAGAGCTGAACATGAGGCAGAGGAGATGGTTGGAGTTGATGAAAGACTTCGACATATCATTGCAGTATCATCCAGGGAAGGCAAACGTAGTTGCGGATGCATTGAGCAGGTATCCGGTAGCTATGTGCCTGACTATAGATCGTTATCTTCTGGCAGATCTAGAGAGCTTGGGCATTGAGGTGATAGTGCCTGGAGTTGAGATGCAGATGTGGGGACTGCAGATTCAGTCAGAGTTGGTAGACCGGATCAGGGCTACACAGTATCAGGATGAGTCCCTGAGGAGCATCAGGGCGCAGGTTCAGATGGGATTGTCAGATGACTTCACCATTGCTGATGATGGTTCTTTGTGGCACGGTACCAGGTTGTGTGTGCCGAGTGGGTCGTTGCGCGAGGAGGTTCTCCAGGAGGCGCATCGATCCTAGTACTCTATGCATCCAGGTGCCAACAAGATGTATAAAGATCTGAGACAGCATGTATGGTGGTACGGGATGAAGCGGGAGGTAGCACGCTTCGTATCCCGATGCTTAGTGTGCCAGCAGGTAAAAGCAGAGAGGCAGAGGCCAGGAGGATTGCTCCAGCCGTTACCCATTCCAGAGTGGAAATGAGAGCATGTGATCATGGATTTTGTTTTTGGACTTCCCCGTTCTCCAGGCGGAAATGATGCGATTTGGGTAATCGTGGACAGGTTGACCAAATCGGCCCACTTTCTACCATTCAAAGTGGGTACATCTACAGAGAGACTAGCAGAGATGTATGTGCGCCAGATAGTCATACTGCATGGAGTTCCAGTAAGCATAGTATCAGATCGGGACAGTCGCTTTACTTCGCATTTCTGGAGGAGTCTGCAGGCTAGCTTGGGCACCCAGCTCAAGTTTAGTAGTGCGTATCACCCACAGACAGATGGTCAGTCAGAGAGGACCATTCAGACACTTGAGGACATGCTTCGCACTTGTGTTTTGGATTTCAGAGGCTCTTGGGAGGATCACTTGCACTTGGTAGAGTTTGCTTACAACAACAGCTACCAAGCCAGTATCGAGATGTCACCTTTTGAGGCGTTGTATGGACGGAGGTGTCGCACTCCGTTGTCATGGGATGATGTAGGCGAGAGAGCTTTGCTTGGCCCGGAGATGGTGGTTGATGCAGCGGAGAAGGTCAAGCTCATTAGAGATAGACTTCGGGTGGCGCAGGACAGGCAGCGGCATTGGGCCGATAGCCACCGGAGACCTTTGGAGTTCGAGGTATAGCTTAGAATCTAGATTTTGTTTTTGTGTTTACTTGTGATTGCTTGTTTTAGACTAAGTGCTGAGACCTTGTTTGTGCTAGGTTGGAGATCTGGTGTTCCTGAGGATTTCTCCGACGCGGGACACTATTCGCTTCGGTGGAGGCGGGAAGCTTAGCCCACATTTCGTCGGACCCTTCCGTATCCTCGAGAGGGTCGGCGCCGTGGCGTATAGGCTTGAGTTGCCACCTACGCTAGAGGGAGTTCATGATGTGTTCCACGTGTCGCAGTTGAGACGGTACCTGGTGGATCCCAGTCACGTATTGGATCACTCGGAGATCGAGGTGGGCCCTACTCTTAGCTATCCAGAGCAGCCGGTAGAGATTCTGGATCGGCGGGAGAAGGTGTTGAGGAACCAGACTATTCCCTTGGTTCGCGTAGCGTGGAGGCATCACTCTCCAGGGGAGTCGACCTGGGAGAGGGAGGATGAAATGCGCGAGCGATACCCCTATCTCTTCGAGCCCTGAGGTATGGTTCTTTCTTTGCATTCCTGTCCTAGTTTCGTCTTTTAATTTCGAGGACAAAATTATTTTAAGGAGTGTAGACTTGTCACTACCCAATTCTAGAAAATAGAGTATTTTTTTATTTTTATTTGATAAATAGTGTATTGTATTTAATTAATTGTATTTATATTTATTTAGTGCTTGTATTATTTTTTTAATAATTATTTTAGGATTTTGGCTAGCCTGGACCCATGTCAGACCCTAGTGGACCCATGTCCGACCCAGCCCACACCCTTGTGAGAATTATTTTGGGGCTTAGAAATATTTATTATATTTTTAGTGGGTTAGTGGGAGAGATTTGGAGCTAGTTTGAGTGCTTTTGAAACCCGGAACCCGAAACCAAGTCAAGTAGGGGCATTTTGGGAATTTGGTGACTTATGTAACCTCTTTAACTACATGGCCGGCCCCTACCTACCCCCATTTCCGTGGAACACAGCAGCAGCCCCCCCTTTGTGTTCTTCACTTCTTCTTCACTCTTCTTCTTCTCCACTTCTTCTTTCTTCTTCCTTCCTTCTCCAAGTAAGTCCTTCTTCCATTTTTCTTCTTTCCTTCTTCCATTCCTTCTTCTTTATGCTAGCCCTAACCTTGTATTTTTCCTAACCTAGGTGTGAGCAGCTTAGGTCTAGTGTGGAAGCTAGATTTGGTGGCTTGGAGCTTGAGGGAGATGATTCCAAGTTAATCGGAGACTTTGGCCTTGGGATTCCAACTCCCAAGAGGTAAAACCTAACTTTCCCCTTGCTAATTACTTTTATGTAGTGTAATTAGTGTTGTAGAACCTTCCTAGACCCTAAGCCTACCCGTGGGAGGAAGTTGGAACTAGTTTGGTTGAGTTTAGAGACTTTGACATTAGGTTTTGTGTCGATTTCGGGTGGAATCCGAATTTGGCCCAATTTTGTGTGATGCCCTAGGTTAGACAGACCTAGGTAGACGTTGTCGGGTGTCTTGAGGGTGAGTGCGTGTCTCCGTTCGGACACGGAAAGCCGTATCGCGGAGAAACGGGCGTTTCGGGCGAAATTGGGGTTTTTTGTCGTCACCGATTCTAAGTGCATGGGCGTTTTCGCCACGGACCTAGAATCGACGCGGAAGCACTTTTTCTAGGATTTAAGCATCGTTTAGAATGCGTAGGTAAATTTTGGACCAATTTCGAGTTCGTTTGGTGTGCGTTTCAGGAGGTTTTCCGAACCGCGCACCACGTGTTCGTCGAAATGACCGAACGACCATTTCGACTTGTTTTTCTCGTTTTGGGCTTGTGCGCGCGTTGGGTTAGTATAGGGGAGTGGGTGCTAGAGTTTTCGAGTTATATTTTATATATTTTAGGGTATTGGTGAGTGTCGGGGTCGTTGGGCGTGAGTGGGACGTGTTGTTTGTGTGTTGTTGTGTGTTGTGTTGTGTTAGTGTATATGTGTCTATATATATATATATATATATGTATATATTTATATATGTGTGTTTATGTATATATATTTATATATATATATGTGTGTATTTATATCTATGTGCTTGTGTGTGTATATGTCTATGTGTATGTATATATGTATGTATATGTGTAAGTGTGCTTGTGTGTGTATATGTATATATATGTGTGTGTATGTGTATGTATATATATATCTTAGAGTGTGTGTGTATTGGTATATATATATATATATATATATATATATATATATATATATATATATATATATATATATATTTGTATGTGTGCATATATATATATATATTGATATGTGTGTTTATATATATATATATAGCTATGTATATATTTGTGTGTGAGTGTGTGTATTAGTGTGTTTGTGAGTGTGTAGGTGTGTGTGTTAGAGTGTGTTTAGAGTGTGTATATATATATCTATCTAGTAGTGTATATATATATATATATATATATATATATATATATATATATATATATATATATATATATATATATATATATAGGGTGATATATATATATTTGTATAGGAGTGTGTGTGTTTGTGAGTAGGAGGGAGGGGGTTCAGCCACTGCAGCAGGGAGCTACAGCAGCAGCTGCTGCTGCACTGCAGCAGTAGCAGGGAGCAGGAGCAGCAGCAGCAGCAAAGAGCAGTAGAAGCAGCATTGAGAGCAGCATCAGCAGGTACAGCAAGAGCAGCAGCAGGGTTAGCATATGCAGGGGGTAGTAGCTATGGATAGATAGATTGATAGGTAACTAGATCTAGATAACTAGTTAGATAGATAATTAGATTACTAGATAGATGGATAAATAGATAGTATGTTAGATAGTTACTTAGATAGATATATAGATAAGTAGATGCATAGATAGATACCTATATCTATGGATAGATAGATAGGTAGATGGTTAGTAGATACCTATATATATATATATATATATATATATATATATATATATATATATATATATATATATATATATATATACCTAGAGCTAGATATATATTATAGTTAGTAATATAGTTATGTATGGGTAATGGGTATTTGGGTATATGTGTGTGGATATCTATATATATAGGTATATACATACTTAGATATATATAAATATGGTAGATATCTATATTACCTAGCCTAGATTAATAACTAGGTATATAATCATTAGCTAGATAGCTAGTTAGAGGGGTTCGAGAGCGGTATCTCAATACCTTGAGATACCGAGGTATCTCAATACCTTGAGATATCCAAGGTATTGAGTTTCGAGCGGGGTATTTGAGCATTAGCCTAGAAAATATTTTGGAGTAATTTTTATATGTTTATGTATATATAATTACGCGTGCTAGCTTAGGTTTTAGCGGGTTTAGGCGGGGTGCGTGGCCTAGGGCGAGGTATCGGATACCGAGGGTATCCCGATATCTCGATTAGGCGAGTTTGTGAGTTTAGTAGCTTAATGAGCTCGGTTTGACCTAGAATTTTAGGGGCACCCTAGTTTGACCTAGCTTTGACCATAATTGCCCTCGTTGACCGTAAAAGTCAACGTTTGACCTAGTTTTGACCTAGAGTTGACTTTTTGGACCCCGGGTTGATTTTTTGACCCAATTTCACCGGTTTGACCCGTTCGACCTAGAATAGCCCTAGAAGCCTATTTTTAATTATTTTATATCAGTTTAAATGCTTAGAACCCTGTTTAATCCTTGCTTTTCGCATTAAGTTCTTGCGACACCGGTCCGGATCTCGATCCTCATCAGTTGCTCAGGACATCAGGCGAGTACCTACCTATGATAGTTTCCATTTCATGATAGCGTTTATATCACCTGTTCTAGAACTGTGATACTTGATTCTGACACATTATTACACGAGCTGGTACTAGTGGATCCCGTCATGAGATGCTATCCCCCTTACCGTGTTCAGCGGGTACTCTATCACGTGTATTTCATCATGTGCTTCGGGTATTGATTCTCATGTGCTATCATGTGCTTCTTGTGCTCTCGCCTTCATGTGCGCGAGCTATTATCATGTACATAGCGTGTTATGGTTGGATCCAATGGTATTAGTGGGGGAGGGGAGTAGGAGTTGGTTATGTGATCAAAGCCAAACAATATTCATGTGTATGTCGGTTATGCAACTCACACATAACGGAGTTATCGTAGTATTTTTCATGTGCAACCTAAGCCGATCACATAACGAACTTGTGCTCAAGGCACTTAGCTAGTATTCATGTTTCTCACCTGCAGTTACTTTTCCAGTACTTGTATTGTTCTCCAGTTTACTTTGCAGCTACTTATTGTGCTCCAGCTTATATTTATTTCCTGTGCATCTTGTATACTCTTCTATTGCTCGTCATATACACCTTACCATGTATTTGGAGTTGCTTTCAGAGTTATGTACTTCGCTCCAGTCCTGACTGGGCATATTTTTTCCAGAGGATCCTGAGGACTATTGCCCGACGTTCTACGGGCCGGGTGTTGACGACTGTTGTGACCCCGAGATCGAGGAGGAGTGCGCCGAGGAGACGCCTATAGCGCCCTAGTTAGCTAGGTGGGTTTCCTGGGTTATCCCCAGTGGTTTGTATTTTGGATGATTGTACTTATTCTTTTGTGATTGTGAGATGTTGTAGCTATTATGGCCTTGGACTATATTATTTTGGATTGTCTTGCTCTCTTGGTTCTGTTTCTTTGTTTATATCATATCGTGCTTTTATTCTTCCCCTAGATGTTGTGATTGAGAGTTCATATATATATTGCGTGGTTGCCCTCCTTTTGGAGAGGATTTTGATATATATATTGCGTGGTTGCCCTCCTTTTGGAGAGGTCATGCCGGATTTTTCTGTGAGATATAGATAGATATGGTTGAACTAGAATGGACCTTTACAGCGTTCTACCGCCGATTCTGCGACGTAGGCTGGACGTACCCACGACTCATGTCCGATTTTTGGGTACGGGTCGTGACACTTATACGGCTTGCTAATTGTGGAGTCTGAAGTTATTTCAGAATAATACATAATATTTATCCTCAGATCACGCCATTATCGAACATGAGCTAACCGAGCCAATAGATGATTATACAGGCACTTCACGAATTGCACCAAGTTCGGCCATAAAAAAATTCAAAGAATTTGAAAAACTTGGTATACCATAAAGTCCTCATCTCAACTCCAAATTAAGTGATTCAAAAGCCAAATTGCTTGAAATAAAGTGCTCCATCACATAGAATACTTAGTTTTCGAAAACAACAAGCTTTTGAAGATCAAAACCAAGAAAAAACTCAAGAACATCCACACTCATAAAATTCAGATATGCATCATTCCATCCACCAAATTCAAAAATATCAAGTTCTAAACATGCTTAAAATCACACAATAAACATAATAGACTAATAATATGGAGGGTTTCTCCATTTCTCATGCAAGTGTACTTGCCTAAGGGTGGAGGGAGAGAAACCTAAAAGGGAGAAAGAAAAGAAGGAATGAAGAGAGAAAAGGGGAGATTTGGTTTATAAACATGGAGAGTTTGGGTTCACTTGACCTAAGGTTCAAGTCATGACCAAGCCCTAACCTCAAAATAAATCGAACCAATCCTCCACCAAGAATGGGTCTAGTCTCATGCAATAAAATAAATATGCAGCAAGAAATAATACGCTCCCAATACATATATTGGGAACGGGGAGTGACATCTCTATCCACCTTAGAAATTTTTTATCCTCAAAATTCGAATCCAAGTAAGGCTAGAGAAGTCAGAACAAGTACGATACAAATATACTAGCAAATCTACACACGCAAGCAATAACATCATAACGCATAGGTGATCACCTGATCACGTAATCCAAGATACGAAGGCATAAGATAGAATATACCTTCTGAATCGAACATGTGCAGGTACCGAGACCGTATATCGTCCTTGCCTCCCACATCAATTCTCCAAGAGTGTGTTGGCCCCAGGCAACTCAGACAAGAGAAATAGTTCGATTCTTGAGTACCTTCTCCCTTCGGTCCGGAATGGATACAGGTTGCTCCTTGTAAGATAAATCGGTACCAATGACTAATTCAGAGTGATCGAGGATATGACTCGGATTCGTGATATACCTACAAAATTGAGATACATAAAATACATCATGTACCTCACGTAGCGAAGGTGAAAAAGCAAGACGATAAGCTACATCGCCTACCCGATCGAGAATGTCAAACGGTCCAACGTATTACGGACTAAGCTTCCCGTGGACTCCGAATCTAATAACTCCACGGGTTGGAAAAATCTGTAAGAACACGTTATCGTCGACACGAAACTCTAAGGGCCTACGATGCTGGTCTGCCCAGTGACGATATTGATCCTACGCAACCCGAAGTCGCTCTCTGATCAACCTGAAAACTTCTACTGTTTGCGTGATCATTTCGGGGCCTAACATCTTTCGATCACCAACATCGTTCCATGCTAACGATGATCTATACTTCCTACAGTATATTGCCTCGAAAGGTGCCATATGAATAATCGCCTGATAACTGTTGTTATACGAGAATTCTACTAAGTGAAGGTGATTCTCCCAAGATCCACCAAAGTCTAGGGTACAGGCTTGTAACATATCATCCAGGGTCTGGATGGTCCTCTCTGATTGCCCATCTGTCTGGGGTTAGTACGTAGTACTAAATCTTAACTTGGTACCCAATCTCTCGTGCAAGCTTCTCCAGAAATGAGAAGTGAACCTTGTATCTCGATCGGACACTATGCTTACCGGCACGCCATGTTGCTTCATAATCTGTCGCATATACAAATCTGCTAACTGCTCTGTAGACTGTCCCACTCTAAAGGGGAGAAAATGTGTCACTTTTGTAAGTTGATCCACTATCACCCAAACTGTATCTCGACTAGTCGGAGATATAGGTAAACCGGTCACAAAGTCCATAGTGATGTGTTCCTACTTCCACTATAGAATAGGAAGCGGTTGCAATAATCCTGTCGATCTCTATTGTTCTGCCTTCACATGTTGAC